>VDFB02191809.1:0-27036 GCA_007258455.2 Sequoia sempervirens
GTGATATAGGTTTTCCTCCTCGAGCGGGGATTTCTTTTATCACTCTTACTCTATGATATGGGTTTTCCTCCTCAAGTGGGATTTGCTTTTATCACACACTTATTTTGTGGTGCGGGTTCTACTCCTGAGTGGGTTTTGCTTTCACCACGTTCTTTTATCACTCTTACTTGGTGATATGGGTTCTCCTCCTCAAGAGGGGTTTTCTTTTTTCACCTCTTTTGTGATACAGGTTCTCCTCCTTGAGCGGGGTTTTCTTTTATCACTCTTCTTTTGTGGTGCAGGTTCTACTCCTGAGCGAGTTTTTCTTTCACCACGTGCTTTGTTCATCTCTATCTTTGTCTTCTCAATTGTATATACTAGATCGAAGATCTACATCTTCTTCATCCTGAGTATATGCTCTTTCTTCAGCTTCATAGTTCAGTGGAAATATGAAGTTCTTTTTTGACCCTGCACTCTCAGGTTTCCCAGATCGCGGTCTACTTCCTTAACGGTTCAGGTATACAATTCTAACCTTAATCTTTCTTGATCTACTTTACTGAGCACTCATCAGTATTCGTGCTCACTAAAGTGGGGGAAAAATGTATAAGAGTGAATTTGCATCCCCTATGCAAATCCCCTTTTTGCCTTTATCTACCTTAGAAAACCAAGTTCGTAGGCTTAATTCCACCTAAGCCCACTACTTTTATCTCACTTGGTGCCTATTTTGAGCGTCGATGGAGGAATTTTTGTCAAGGACGCTCACACAACGTGCAAACGTCCACGCGACATGCTTACGTCCCTGACATATTCCCACGTCTAGAGCCTGCAAAGGTGTTACACTTCCCATTGGAGGTCGACTTGTAACGCACTCCTCGGCCGACCGACCCGAATATCGCCGTCTCCTTCATCTCCTTCTTCAAATTCACTCCTTGAACAAGCATTTCATCTCTTCACATCTTCTAAGAGCTAATCCCCTTCATTCACAAGCTTCACAATCCCTTCATAAGCTCTAAGAAACTTCACCCTCTCTTCAATCTCCAAACACTTTACACTTCACAACAACAACATCAACACTCCACCACTTCAGTAGAGCAAGTGTGGAATAAACACCATTGTAGTAGAGGCTTGAGTTCCTCTCATTTTCTCTCCCATTAGCCTTGAGCGCTCTTGGTGGAGGTGGTAAGCTTTCACTCCTCTCCTATATTACTTGGTTGAGTAGCATAACACTGTTTTGTAGTGCTTTAAGTGCTCTTTACTTCATTTCTACTTTTCTCTCTATCTATCTGGTTGTCGATGGAGGTGGGAACACCAAAACGGGGTCTGACTGAGGCAGGCCCCTATACAACCACCCAACAATTTCTCTCTCTCTCTCTCTCTCTCGTGTGCAGGTATTGAAGACATTCACGAGATGGAAGCTTCATCACTCGCATGGTTGTAAGTATTCCCTTCATTTATTCTCCTTATCCCTATCATTTATTCTTTACTTTATCTCAATTCCATCACTTTATGTTATTCTCATGTTTTCTATGGTTTTTAGCATTCAAAGTAGAAGTGGTCATTTAGGCATTTTCTAAGATAAACTTGCTTTTTGGTCCCTACGAGACGCGAGCGCGCCTCTGGTATGCCAGCATGCTGCACTGTCATCCATATTTTGCGCTGACATCCTATGACCGAAAGCTTGTCAATTTGTCCAGAGAATCTCTATGACCTGCTCTTTTGATTTTCTAAAACCTTCGTTGTTGTTCCTGAGGTAGATTAGGGCAGTTCACCCCGTGAGGATCTCTGAATGAAGAGAACTTGTGAGTAGCGAATCCCCCTCTTCTACAACTCCAACAATAAATATTTATCATATCAATAAAAACATAGGGTGAAACTCCTCTTCATCAAACTCTAGCAGAGATTTTAATAAAAAGCAAGGTATAGAAGCATTTCTTTATTTTTTTTCTTTTTTCTACCTTGTTTTCTCTTGCATACACCATCCTCCAAAATATACCTCATCATATTATTAAATTATTAAATAAGTTACAATTTTCTATGATGGTATGCTCGTTAGACTATAACCCTTTGAAAATAAAAGTTTGTTTAATACCCCTATCCTTTAATTTCATCCTAAACCATCCCTCTCGTACTTATGCTCAGACCTTCAAATTTAGTTAAAAATATTTCCTATAGACTCTCCTTGATGTTTTCAAATGATTTTGGCAATCGATATATCAATATCCAACCTACTTGATGATCTACATTAGTTACAAGGTGACACAAAGTCCAATACAACTTGAAATACATAGTCAGCTAATGCGAGCTAATTTATCGAATCAAACTAAAATAATAATTAAAAAATTATAATGCCCAATATTTTATCTCTTGGGTATAATAAGTCTTCCCAAGTCTTCCTTATTTGTCAAAAACTTTAAATTCTCTAGTGCCAATAAAAACATTGTAATTGTAACAATCCACTAGTCTGATATATGTTCACAAACCTAGAGAAGTCATTACATGAATCCAATTCTCCTTAAACATGGATATGGTATTTAAATACATCTCTAGAATATTTAACCAAAATTACAAGACTTGATTATAAAAGACATCAAAACGTAATGATTCTTATATAATTGAATTGTGAATTAAAGTTGCATATAAACTAAGTGAATGTTGGTGATGTGAGATTTTTTTTATTCCTTAAGGATTCACTTTCATTAGCTAATTTAAACCCTCAAATCTATCATTAGTTATAACATTTGTGTTTGATCATGTAGATATAGAATGTGGTATACAAGTCAATAATTTGAATAGTGAAGCAGGTCTTGCTTCCATAGGTTGTAGCTTAGTAGTATAGCTTCTAAGCCTTGCTTCCAATGATTCTTTGAACACAAAATATTCATCAATATATTTAGACATTCAATTGTTTTGTTAATATGGCCATTTAGTTATTCACATATATCTTTGTTACTGAATGATGCAATTATTATTCCTTTGTTGTTAGAATCTTAATATTCTTAGAATTCTTATCTTAAAAAATAACCCTCTTAGTGCACTCAACTATAATAAAAAATCCTCCTAGTGACGGGTTTTCACAACTCTTATTATCCTCAAAACTCTCAATTATAGTCCTCTTGGCATGCTCCAAAATTTCCACATTCTCAAAATCCTCAACATACTCAATAACAAGCCTCTTAGTGCACTCAAAATTAGATTCCCTTTCCTTTTTCATTCTCATATAGTATCTCTCTTGCCTTTCCTAAACTTGTTTCAATTTATTTTTACTCCACATCCATTTCCATAGCCATCTTAATTTCTATCATATTATTTCTCAACTTCTTACTAGATCTACTTTAGTTATAAGTATTTTATATTTGGAGTCTCATTAATCCTTTTATTCATCCTTAATGGCTCAACTGAGACTCGCCTCTAGTAATTACTATTAGTGTAAATAGGGTCATTATCCATCTAATAGTTTATCACCTTTTCTAGGTTGACCCATTCACACTTAGCTTAAGTTTACTTAGAGGTTTTCTCTCATTTGTCTCACCTCATGTGGACTTCACACATGTCCTCACACTTGTCTTATATGAGCTAACCTGTATTTCACATTTGGAGGGATAGTTAGCCATCCAATCCTACCCTCCTACCTCTTTTCTCTTGCCTTTATATGCAAGGCTCTCATTGTAGACTTCACAAATGTCCTCACACTTGTCTCATGTGAGATAACATGTGTTTCACATTTTGAGGGTAGTTAGACGTTCAATCCTACCTTCATCCCTCCTCTTCATTACCTTTATATGCAAAGATCTTGTTGCACATTTTGTACATTGTCATTTTATTTGATAGTTGTGTTTTTGTGTTACTTATCCACTTGTGGAAATTTATCTTGAATTTGCATTCAAATTGGCTACTCCAAAATTCACATCTCTTCAAGATCCATTTTTAGACTCACCCCTTTTCTATTCATCATCCCCTAGGTGCCTAATCCCTCTCATAGGATAGGACCTATTGTATCCTACCACAAATAATCAAGTATGATTTTTTATTTATTTTTATAACCCCTTATTGATATATATTTTATTATTGCAAGACTTTTCTTTTTATTTATAACATTTCCTTAACTCTTACCAAGGTCCTCATAATGAAACCAAAGTGTTAGCGAAAAATGGAGCATAAACTAAAGGGTTATGCTTATGCTCTTTAATGTTGTATTTATATCATGATGTAAATGGGCAATAGAGGATTAGGACCAATGCAATGGATTACAATAAACTAAGGTGGAATACAAGGTAAATAAATTAAAATATATCCACACAACCATTCATTATGTTCATATATTGACTAGTATAAACCATCATATACTTATTATCTATATTTGTGGTGCATTAACATCAATATCTCAATACATGTTCATCTCTTATTTATATCCCTCTTATACACAATCAATCTCATCCCTTCTTCTACTTATAAGCCTACTCATCCCATATCTAGATCTTATATATACATATTATTGCATATAAGGATGTGCCCCTCTTCCTTGTTATGACCCTTAGGTTCTATTACAAGTTAGTTGTAAGTGTCACATTTAAATTATGGTGACTTTAGCCTTGTCTATCTTGCTTATTGTGCTATGTAGCTCTATCTTGCCAATACTTTGCACTAATTTGCATTGTAGTCTTGACATCCTAATTCGAATTCTAAATTTTTACTCGTTAAGACAATACTTTTAGAATTGATTGTTGTCAATAAATTTTTGTATCAAAACATTTCAAATCAAACATCTAGGATCTAATATTTAAGGATACTCCTAAGTCATTAGTTCGCGAAGTCCTCTTAGTATTTGGGAGGCCTTTTTGCGTCCGACGGTGTAAATTCATGCACAGGCAATCGCCTGCGATCAAATACATCTGGCGGCTCAATGGTTTTTCATGTTCCACGGTGCAGATTCGTCGAGAGGCAATGGACTACCATCAAATGCATCGCAACGGTTCATCATTTTTTTCGGCTGTTTTCTCGGATCCTCCAAACTCTGCCTCGTTGGTATTGACTTTGGCTTCTCCACTTGCGGTGAGAATCAGATCGTGGGGTTTATTGTTGCCGATTGTTGAGTCGGTAGTTAGGGTTTATTAAATATCTGCCACGACACCATCAAAGCATTCAAATTCTATGTTTCTAGCGCTTGTTGAAAGGGATTTTACTCTGCAAGATTTGTATCAAATGGTGCGCACAAAACAGACGACAAGGAAGTCGACAGGACGGAAGGCCCCTCCAAGCAGCTGGCAACCAAGGCGACGAGAAAGAGTGCTCCTGCTACAGGTGGAGTGAAGAAGCCTCATCGCTTCAGGCCCGACACTGTTGCTCTCCGGGAGATCTGTAAATACCAGAAGAGCACATAGTTGTCCATAAGGAAGCTTCCATTCCAGAGGCTCGTCAGAGAGATTGCACAGGATTTCAAAATGGATCTGCGCTTCTAGAGCTCAGTCGTGTCGGCGTTGCAAGAGGCAGCAGAGGTGTACCTGGTGGGGCTCTTTGAGGGCACAAACTTGTGTGCCATCCACGCCAAGAGAGTTACCATCATGCCTAAGGATATACAGCTCGCTCGCCGCATCAGGGAACTCTGCCCATTTTTTCTCATCAGCATCTTTGAGAGCACGACACAATTTGTGCATAATCTTAAGGTAAGTCACTTGCATAATTAGAAAGCATATGTGGAAACAGGGTATGAACATCGTAGAGAGCTTTGGAACAGGGTATGAACATCGATCAAAGCATATTAGAAACCAATTTTTTGTTAGATGATGTAGTTGCAAATGCCCTGGTAGATGCGTATGCAAAATGTGGAAACATACACAAGGCACGTGAAGTGTTTGACAGAATAGTTCAAAAAAATGTGGTTTAATAATTTTCTATTTATGAGATGGTAATCTTAAATGGTCTTTTCTGGGCACAGTTGCTTTTCTATTGGCAATAGGATCTGTTTGATTCAGAGTAGATATTTAGTTCTATTGGTTTCTAAGGACTTTCCCATGAGCAGTTTATTCAGCACATACTTTCTTAATTGGTTTCAGGAGCCTTGCACAGATGACAATAAAGAAAACTAGCCTAAGATACAGGTGCCTAGAAGAGAATATGTGTGGATGCCCAGTTTGGCTAACATGTCATTTATAAAGTTACTATCTGTTATTGGAAAGTTTCTTCCCACAACTAAAATTATTTCATTGGAACATCTATACACTGGATACAAGGTAGATCATTGTTTATCAGAGTTTCTGCTGTTATTGAGGTAGTGTTGTAGTTTCAAGAGCAAATGCACATAAGACTATATCTATACACTGGCTATAATTGTCAGGCAGGAAGAATTGGCAGAGATATGTTGACAATGCGGGGAAGACCACTTTGCAGCATACGCTGAAAGATGAGGTGTATGTTTTGGTGGTTTTCATATGTATCTGCTTTTCAATTTTATTCTGCTGAGATCAACAAAGCTTAGAGAAATCCTTATGACATTCGGTGTTGTGTGGATTAATTTTGCTACTGGCAATTACATATATTGTTACTCTTTTCCCTTCCTCTCCTAGTCCATTCTGCTATGTTTTCTTTGTGCAGGTACTACCACAAAGAGTGATTGTTGCATCAATTGCAACAGCAAGAAGAAATATTCTGCAACACTGAATCATAGCAGCTCAAATCGAAGTTAAAATCAAAGCACACAAAAGACTATCTTAACTGAGAACTTTCTTCATCCGATTATCTATAGGTGCAAACTTTAAAGGCTTGCTTATCTTTGTACTGGAAGAACTTTACAGGCTTGCTTATCTTTGTATATTATAAGTTTTGTGGTAAATTTGTCTCATTAAACCTTCATTTGTTATTTGTGCCTAAAAGTTATTTTCAAGCAATATTTAGTGTCATGCTATGGTAGAACAATAGCTTTACCACAACATATAGTGAGATAGCACACTTTTTAAAAAAGTAATAAAAACACAATCTATATAAAAATAATAATCGACACCTCCAAATCCATAATGAATACAAGGTTGTACTATGTCTATGTTCCATGCATTTTTTTCCAACTATTTTAAGATTAGATAAATTTTGTCATAACAGAAATCTGTTATCCCTCTGCACACTTTTCCTTCTTGCCACCTAGACTATTCTGCCTCGTTATCAATCCAAAAAAAATCCTTTTTCCACTGCACTGCCTTGCTCAAATATGCAACATATCTTGTTCACTTGGGAAGAAATGATCGAAATTCCAGTTATAATTGGGGCAGCATAACTCCTAATATACTCAATGCTCATAATATATTTCCTAAACACCATGTGTCTTATACTTTGCAGCCACCCCCATGTGACCCAC
This sequence comes from Sequoia sempervirens, assembly GCA_007258455.2. Taxonomy (NCBI): domain Eukaryota; kingdom Viridiplantae; phylum Streptophyta; class Pinopsida; order Cupressales; family Cupressaceae; genus Sequoia; species Sequoia sempervirens. Next base: position 7,322 of record VDFB02191809.1, read on the forward strand.
ACCCTGGCAACCTGCTAATACATGAGGATCTAGATAAAGTTGAAATCTATTTAATTTTTTCGCCTTTTCACAATACTCTATTCATGATTCTCCCTTTGTTATTCATGCCCTTCATCATTCAATCCTTCTCTTGCACAAATACCGAGTGCAGCCTATCCAAGTTTTAAATCTGCATTAACTAATCTAAATTGGAGTGTCCACTACTTTTTTTGTTCTCTACCAGTACTTTTATCTTCAAATTGTATTCCATTTTTATTCTCCAACAACTGTGACCTTCTTCACTATGAATTTAATTTCATATTTAATTTTGTATCACTTACATTACCTTGTGTGACCTCTTCTGTCCATCATTAGCTACGTATCCTTTTCTCATAGCTACCATGGTTCCTTGAATCACATCCTCATCCACTCACTGTATTTTATTTCATTGTAATTGTGGCCTTTCAGACCTCTTCCCAAAATGTCACTCTTTCTTTTCATTCCTTCCTGCAACCCCTCTGTTCTTGTTTTCTTTGCTTATTCCAGCTGCCTGAAATTGTCTTCCCTAGTTTAATTTTTATTGAATTTTATTGCTACTCTAATCTACAGCTCTCCCTCTTCTTTTGTTCTTACTTACTCTGCATTTAATCTCATAATTTTATTTCAAGTTTCTCTAGCTCTATTGATAGTATCAGGTCTCTGCAGGAGCAATCATCAGGGAAAAGTTTGAAGCCAATATTTATTCCAAATTTCAACCTTTCCACATTAAAGGTGAAATTTGAAATACACGGTTGAATCAATTCACATTAGAAGTAATAGTAAAGGTGAAAGGCCTCACAACTTCCTTTACTTTCCCTGAAAGCTATTTAAGTAACTAGAACAAAAGTGGTATTTAGGATTTTTTTATATCCCACATTCATGATAATACTATTTGTGCATGTGAGATCATCTGAGAGGTAACTGATTATATAGATTTCAGTCTTTGACTTTTCTCAACAAAGATATTCTGTCAGTTTTTCCTAATAATAGCAGTAGATGTTGTAAGTACTTTGATTCTTTTAGCTTTAATTCATCTCCATAAAACTTGCGATGTGTAGAGCTCCTCTTGCCAGATACCATTAGTAGTCCATTTTTGGACTTGGTTCTCTTACCAAAATTCTTCAAATAACATACTGCTCTCTACAATGTTTTTAATTTTCTTTTGTTTAAGACCTAGAATTCAGATTTTTAAATCAGACCAGGATTCCTGTTTCTCATTGGGGGGTTCCTGTGTTTATGGGTCTGCCATTTGTTTTCTTAATCAAACTCATCATTTTTTCTACATGGTACAACATTGAAGTCAGATGGTATTCCCTACTCTTTTGTTTTCATTTTGATTAAAATGCCTGAACGACCTATATTTATGAGTGCTTTCTATTTTTGCTTCCAATGAAATTTTTATTCAAATGGCCAAAACTATGTTACAGAAGAGCATGCGTGTTGTTTGTTTCACTGGATTCAAATAATCAGATTGACATTATGAAGCTATGAATTTTGTATTTATTTAAGGTATAAAATCTGAAACATGCCCTAAGTTCCAATCATGTCATATGAGTTTTTGAAGCCTAAGAATTGGTCAGTGCAAAGCCAAAACTATCGATAATGTTTATCTGGCTTTTCTGGTGAGAGAGGGTTGACAGATCAATACTTGTGTAGCATCCTTTTGATGCATAGTTGTGTGGCATTCTTGTCAGGATATCATGGCATTACTTTATGGCCAATGGATAATTTTATAGTAGGTTACAGTGTCATGGTAAAAAATAGATTTACAATAGCAACCAGTATATGAAGTGTGGGAATTGTGAGAGACTTTGTTATATAGTTAGTAATTAAAGTTGGATTAAAAATTGATATTCAATATTGAACTGAAGTATCACATTTAGCTAAGAAATCATGGCTGAGAGCTTATTTTTGTTGGATTTATTCATGCAATCTTAAGTACAAGCTTGCATAAATAAGAGGAAATTTCACATGAATAGATAATTATTCATAGAAAAATGCTGGAATAGGAAACCAGATAGTGCTCTTCTGATTATTTAATAGGATATTATCATATTAATGCTTGTTAAGTAGGTAATGGCAGATAGAGATCAAAATTTATTTTTTCGTCAGATGTACTTTGCTTAAATTTTCTATGCCATTTGCTCACCGAGCAATTTTTATCATATGGTGTAAATTTAATAAAAAGTATGACACAAGCTAAGAGTCAAATTATGCTCATAACCTAATAAGATGTGTGCCATTTAAATCCTTAATGCTTAAGGAGACTTTAAATTGAAACTACATTTACCGAATGGTTTATCTTTTAAATCAGAACTAGGAATAGTCCACTCAATCTTAATAATAAAAGATTGATCAATGTTTCTATTGCTATGTTGTTCTCTTACGGATTTGTCTTTCAAGTTACAATGATCTGCATATTTTGGGTTTTGATGAAGAGATCTGTATTAATGTCCCATTATTGCAATTTGTTTTGTTTTACTCTTGCCCAATGGATACAAACAGCTTAGCGAATATGCCTGAAATGGAAGGGTAAATGTAAGCACTGCAACAAGCAAAAACCAGTTCATCGTTCTTAGAAAAGCCACCCTCTGAGTTACATTTCAAGTGTGCAGCCAAGCTTTCAAAAAACAAGATGCAAAACCCCCTCAAACAGCCCAAGTTTGTTTGTAAATGCTGACAGCATATTCAACACTGATAGATGCATTACCACCAACTATGCAGTTGAGTAATGCTACAAGCTTATTACCATCATATTAGGACTGTCCTGAAGCTGAAATTTTACTTGGAAACAAAATTCCATTTCCAAGGAATAGGTGACAACTTTTCAAATTTCCAACTTCCAAAACCCATGTAATGGAAAATGCTTTACAGTGCCTCATCTAGAACTGTAATGAATAATTAGTTAATTTTGAGATCTTGAAGAATTAGCAAACCAAAAGATGTATTCAGATTATTCAAGAACAAAATTGAGTTAACAAAAGAGTGAAAAGGCTTAAGTTCTACAGTTAAGAAACATTCAAGAGCGGCTTCTGTATATTAATTTTGCACAGTCAATAAGGAGAGTATTAGGCCCCAATGGCTAAAAGAACACCATCTTTCTACCTATATGATTTGCAGCCTGGAGATGCCTCATTATAGCTGCAAAGAGGGATTAAAACAATAGCAATTTTAGGAACCATAAAATCTGCTCTAATCATTTTGTGCAATAGCTGGAAAGTTGCATTTTCAATGTCCAAATCTAAGCACAGATTCATCACTTGACAAATTTTTCTAACAAAGGAAAGGAATCTTTGGAGGTTTTCTGTTCCATGTTTCCTCACTAGCTCTGTAGTGAAATCAATGTATGCAATGTGGGGACTGTACTGATCTTCAATAGTATCTGCAACAACCATACATTGTAAGGAAGCAAAGCTTTTGCCAAACAAACAATATAGAAGAAATGAATTTGAAAAAATGCTTAGTTGTTAAGTGTTTCTAAGTTCACAAAGATTTAAAAAAAACTTTTACAATAACAGTTGCATTTTCTGGACAATTAAAAAATGATAGCTGCATTGTGAAAAACAAAGGCAGCAACCCACCATAACCTTTCCTGACATATTCATGAGATTCTTCACACCAGAGAGTCCCATCATTATCATTGAAGTGCGTAAGAGGGAAGATAATTTCAAGAAGCACTATATCAAGTTCTGGCTTTAAAACTTGATATGTATTGGACTTGGAAATGCTAGAAACAACCAAAGAGTCTCATCATTATTATTGAAGCACGTAAGGGGGAAGATAATTTCAAAAAGCACTATATCAAGTTTTGTCTTTAAAACTTACATGTATTGGACTAGGAAATGCTGCAAACAAACAAGAGATAAAACCAATTGCATTGTCCATAAGCAATTAGTTTTAAGTTCTTAACAAATCTAATTATCAACTTTTCAAACTCTTTACACATATAAGAATATTGCTTTGACATTACTTCATGTTATAAATAAGTACAAAACTAGCAGTTTCTCAAGCTAGATAGGTCACTATTGATTTAAAAATTACTAAAGGAAGGAAACGATAATCAATTGGTAACTCCTTGTGAACCAAACATTTCCATTAATATATTTCCATTTCCAGTGGTAACTCCTTGTGAACCAAACATCTATTCCAGTTTATTTTAAGATTACTATATTTTCTTGTCATGATAATGTTACCTTGAATTTAGGGTATATATTTTAAAAAGGGTTTAAGTTTTACTTCTTGTACTCAACTCACAGGACTTCAACTTTTTACGAAATAATTAATTGATAAACAAATTTAACTTTCTTATATTATCTTACCCATTGCACCCAAAGATGCGATTGCTAATTATAGTTGGATCATCTAATATCACACATTATTATGGAACCCTTGTACTATATTGCATCAACATCTTTATCACACATTATTATGGAACCCTTGTACTATATTGCATCAACATCTTGGTAAATAAGGGTAAACAAGGTCTCTCATGGGGGAACAACTTACAAGGAATATTAAATGCTTTATAAATTGTACCATAACCACAGGCAGAATCTTTGTAGAAACGAGTAAAACTAGTTGGTCTCGAGGTCGATTCACCCATGGTGCCGAACCACCATGAAACAACCAGGTTGATGGTACAACAATAAAACTTGCATAGTTTAATTCGATCTACCAAATAAAACGATACTTGCAGTCAGTACCCGACTTGGTATGTATTCTAAAATTTTACTGTATACAGCCCATTACAACTGGCAGGATCAAATGGTACAGTGAACAACTATTGCATCTACTCAGTACAAATCTGGTGAGCAGCCTACTTTTCTTCCGGAGTTAAAAGTTCCATTACCAATCCTAATATAACAATTCGAATGCAATTCCAACTGCAAATTCAACGTCCCTAGCGAAAAAACAAATCTACTCCTTGGATGCATCTAAGTACAATCAGAAAAGTCACTTCATTTCCTTTTCCATGTCAATACATTATAAAACTCCTCAAATTCAGACGTTTGAGTATAAAACGAAGTTCTTTCTCTAAAAAGAAAAAGAAAAATGTGAGAGTAGGTACTCGAAATCGGCGACAAGTACTGCGTTGCCTACGATAAAAGAGGACTCCCACGGAAGGATGAAAATAGACATCTATCCTACAAAATTGGGTCCGCCATTGCAGGAAAAGAAATCAATGCAAGAGCGGTAATTTCAGTCCTTGAAAAGACAGAAGTTATAGTGCAGAGACCAGGAGAACGCTGCAACACTTGCATTCGAAAAGGGAATATAATGGCACAAGAAACATTATTGAAGTAAGTGGGAGGTATTTTCCCGCAGTACAAATTATGATATTGCTGTCGGTTAACTTCAGTAGCAATAGTTTTCACAGTCAAACTTATTCACCCATTATAATGGGGAAACAATATATACTCCAAAGGTTTTGAGTTTTGTTTTGCACTAACTTATGTTTGACATTGTGATTTTGATTCCAATTTATAACTTGCTACTTTCCTTGCGTGTATGTTTGATGTGATGCCTCTTTCAAATGACAAGACCCTCAAGTTGCATGCATCCATACTTCACAGTACCCCATAGGACATCTCTATGATGAATGGAGCACTTGCAACCATCATAGATGTAGCATTAGGGAGCTCTTACCGGGATTACCCATATAAACTCTTCATAACTTTTACTAAGAGTGAATATAATCTTCAGAATTTTAAAAAATTGAAAGGAGCCAAAAACTCAATCTAGATGACGCCTTGGTAACTATGAAAGAAGTTGAGCAAGATAGGGGAGTCAATTAAGCTTATAGTAGTGTCCGGGCACTTGGGATAAAACCTATCTTTAGATGACTAGATAGGAGGTTGAAGCGCTTTTAACTTATGAAGCTAAATTGGGTTTCAAAAGTTGTGTTAGATGCATGTTACTCACTAAGAATTTTCACTCACAAGAATTTGAAGTCTTTGGCTCAAGTGTATCTTTTCTTTTGGTAATATATATGCTTCCCTTCTTGCCATAGAAACCAACTTTGTGTTAAGGTGGATGCTTTATCAATACTTATACACAATGACCAACATATGACATCAAAAAGGGTTGATACTCTAAGGTCACTCTCATGGAAGAGTGAAGCAAGGTTGCCTTGTTTTTATGTTGTAAGGATTGGAATGTTTGTCAAATGCTCGAATGTTGGCAAAAGGATAGATCAAGAGGTTAAAATAAACTTAATGAGGGAGAAAGCAATAGCCAATAAACTCATAAGCAACATAGTGAGGGAGTTGCAAAATATGTGTACAATGAAAAGAGAGCCAAGAAACCAATTTTTTAGGCCTTCAATGAAGGACACAATGTATTAAATGATTAATTCAAAATGATATTTTGATGTAAATATTATTGAGGATGAAGGTCCCCAAATTAGAATGCCATTATTGGAATAAAATAGGTTTAACATCTGGTTTGAGTATACTCCAAAAAATTGGATTCCATACAATGACAACCTCGACTTGAGAGGAAATTGTCAATCTAGCTTGCTCTCTTATAGTTGACATAGGCATTACGAGTGACAAAGAAAGATTGGTAAAAGCAAAGTAACTTAGGCAATAATATATAGTCAAGCCTAAAATAGCATAAGAAGCTAGTGCCTAAATGTGATCTCTCTTGATAATGGTGCTCAATGTGATAAGCTAAAATAGGCACAAGAGGGGGACAAATTTGAATACTGTAGTACCTTTGAGGATGGAAGACCAAATCAAAGATGATATGTGGGTTGATTAGCATATATTGGACAATTTAAATATGGTGTGAACCATAGAAAGAACATAACATTTAATTAAATGGTGCACAATCCAAGTTGGGATAACCCTTGTGAGGGTCAAGCATTGATGGATTGGTGCTAGCCACTAAAGGTTTGAGTGTCCAAAAATAAAATCAAGAATCAATGTGGAGATGACTATACACCTTGTATAGTAAGGGGGGAATTAATTCTAAGACATTGTGTATCCTCTTATAATTCTACCATAGACATCTAAACACTATGTAGCCATCAAAACAACTCCAACCATGCATATAGCTTGAATAATTATTATCAAAGCACATTGGTAGGATGACGAATTTGAAAAAGGGGATGTGGTGTAAGGAAAAGTATGTTGGTGAATAAGTCTTGTACCTAGTTTATTCCTTTACTAGGGACTTAGGGGACTTAATTCACATGTTAAGTTTACTTAGGATATTAGTTGTCATTCTAGAAGTATTAGTTGTCTTATCTAGAATTTCCACTTTCCTAGGTAGTTATGAGTTAGTTGTCTCATGTGATAGGATTAAGACACTTGTCATGATCTTGTCTTATCCTATCTCTCATCCTTGCCTTTATAAGCAAGGCATCTCTAGCATATTTGTTAATAGATGGCATATAGCATTGTATAGTATTGCATTGATCATATTGTATCATATTGCAATCCTTGTTTGGTGGAATAGCATCTTCCATTGTTGCTTCTCTCTATCTCTTGTGGAGGTTCTTTGGCGTTGCAGATTGAAGATCTTGGGTTGTTAACTCCAACATGGTATCAGAGCTTTGAATCTGGCAAGCCCCTTCCATTTCTTTATTAGAGAGTTTCCATCAATTTCTATTGTCATTTTTTGAGTTCTTGTATCCTATATTGCATGCTTGCATTTTGGTGAGATCTGGTGATTGCAGCGCTTTTGGCCATAGTGGCAGTATTTTAGGCTGTCCCATTGCATCCAGGAGGCTCGAAAAAGTCAGATCTGGCTTTTGTTTCACTCAATTTCGTCACCATTGGCAACTTTGGCAAAGAAGGGTTTCGAGCTCAGATCTGGTGAACAACTTTTTACAGGAGCACTTTGAGCCAAAAATAAGTCTTCCATTGCGTCCAGGTGGCCGTTTCTGATTTTTTTGATATATAATTTGCCTATATTCGGCAAAAGTTGTCTTCGGGCAGTACGAATAGGAGCCATGTACGCCCCTCACAGGTGGAGGATCGCTGCCGTGGTAATTCTTTCAAAAATTTTATTTCGAATTCTTTTTTCTGTCGGCATTTTTATTTTATTAAAAAAAATTTCAAAAAAAAAAAATATATATAAAAGTTTTAAGCGCTTAAAGCGCTGCAAGTTCTCATAGTGCCCGCGGGCTTGGCGTCAGAACACTCAGTTCAAGGGTCACCACCGACTAAGCATTTCAAAACCACAGCCCACCACCGCTATGGGAGTTTGAAGCCGCTAACCGCCAAGAAGCCTACGCACGCCGTAAACCGCCACTTCCCTCGCCACCAACCGCCACGAACAGCTGGACTGGCCATCGCCATCGCCCGGGCCACCGCTAACCGCCACCGCCACTTTTACACTACCATCACGACAAACCGCCAAAGAATTAAACCGCCGGGTATTTTTGAAGGTATCAGCCAGTCACATGAGGACTAACCGCCCCCGAAATACAATTTTACCCTAGTTAGTGTTCATAAAGGCCTAAAATAGGTGACATTTTTTTCTTGCATTAACTTTTCGCCACTTAAGTCGGGCTTTTCAAAAATCCAGATATCATCTAAAAGTTGGTTCGACTTAACTTCACAATGGTGCAGAATTTTCCATATTTTACGTATTTTACATATTTTTCAGCTTGAAGGTACAAGTGCATTTATTGCTTGTTCTTGATGTAACTTTTGCCAACGAAGTCGAAATTTGGCAAAAAAAATTTTGAAATTGATCAGAAAATCGCAAGGAATCTGTTTGTAACCTCTATTTTCAGCTTGGACAAGCTCTTTTTTCTGAAAAATTGTAAAAATCACCGTGTGTTATAAACGGTTGATTTGAGCTTGTCACTTGTAAAATTGCAAAAATTTGTTCATTGTAATTTGCTGGGGGGGTTGCAAAATCAGTTTTAATACATTTTAAGGGGGTGAAAGGCACAATTTAAGTGCCACATTGTCTTTTTCTTTTGGTGTTCATGGCGGATCTAAGGCAAATTGAACCACTCACTCCACACAATTATCATACATGGAAGCTAAAAATGACTCAGTTGTTACAATCTAAGGGTCTATGGCCAATGTTAGATGCAGAACAACCTGAATTTACAAGGGATTATGAAAATTTTGTCCATAGATGTAAAATGGATGAAGCAAAAGGGCTCATTGGCTTACATGTATCTGATAATATGTTGTTTCATATTTCGGAGTGCAAAACACCTAAGAATGTTTGGGACAAACTTGAAGAATTGTATGGTAAAGTAAATCATTTCAGAACCTTGCAACTTCAAGTAGAACTTCAATCCCTCTCTCCAGATACGTTTCCTTCAATGCAGGATTTTCTTGCTCAATTCAAGATGATTTTGTCACAGTTGAAAGGATGTGGACATGATGTATCTAGTGATGAATGTATCTTCTTGATTCTGTCTAAGTTAAAGGGCCCTTATCAAGTGTTTTCTTCTACTTTCTATTCAACTATGGATGCAATGGGGAAAGATTACAAAATGCCTACATTTGAGTTATTTTGTGAGCGTCTTACTAGGGAAGAGTCCAAGTTAATTCAGTTGGATGCCTTACCTAATTCTAAGAATCATGCTCTAATGGCTCAATCATCCAAGGGTAAAAGAAAGAACAAGAAGAAGCCCAAAGCAGAATCATCTTCTGGTAGTGAGAATCCCTCCAAACCAAAGCCGAAGAACAATCAAAAGTCCACTCAATCTCCTTCTTCTTCTACCTCTGGAGATTCTTCTTCCAAGTCCAAGAAAAAGAAAGGAGATCCTTGTTCATTTTGTGGCAAAACTGGGCATGATGCATCTCATTGCTTTAAGAGATTAGAGGCCTTGGAGGAAGCTATGAAGAAGCACAATATTTTAGTGGCTAAGCCTTCTTCCATGGGCAAAGGGAAAGCTCTTTTAGCACGAGCTATGCATTCACCTTCAGATAGTTGGATTCTTGATTCAGGTGCTTCACATCACATGACCAATTCATGTGATCTTCTTGATTCCATAGTTCATACTTCTACTTCTCAGATTGCAGTTGGGAACTCTTCACAGATTCCATTTTTGGGGATAGGCTCCATTCAGATGCTAGATGGGTGCATTGAGGATGTTCTTCTTGTTCCTGATATTTCAGCGAATCTTCTTTCCATATATCAGATTTGTCATTCTAGAGATGGGAAGTCAGTTGAGTTTACTCCACAAAATGTGACTATTAGACAGTTGCAAGATCCTGAGAAGGTTGTTGCAATAGGGGTAGTTGATCATGAGAATCATTTGTATCGATTTGATGGATTTGAGTCTTCATCAGGTTCATGTTTTGTTGCTCATGCTGATTCAATGAGCAAGCTTTGGCATGAGAGATTTGGGCACTTGAATTATAGATATCTTCAACAAATGAAAGCACATAACTTAGTGGTTGGTCTTCCTTGCACAGATGGTGTTTGTCAAGGATGTGTTCTTGGTAAGCAACATCAAGATCCTTTTCCTAAGGGTCACGCTACACGTGCAACCACACCCCTTGAGTTGGTCCATAGTGATCTCATGTCATTCCCAACTCCTTCTTTTTCAGGGGCTAAGTATGTGCTAACATTCATTGATGATTTTTCCCGCTAGACATGGGTCTATTTTCTGAAGCTCAATAGTGAAGTCCTCACCAACTTCAAGACCTTCAAACATTTTTTGGAGAAGCAATGTGTTTCTCTCACAGACACGCATTGCATAATGGGGAGTATGTCAATCACATTTCTGTGATTTTGCAGCTATGCATGGTGTATTTCTTCATCAAAGACACGCTTCCTTACACTTTTAAGCATAATGGTGTGGTGGAGAAAAGAATAGGACTCTCAGGAAATGGCCAATTGTATGATTCATTTAGGTCCATGGTTCCCGCTTTTGAGCCGTAAGCCGCCAATTGTGCCAACTATATTCAATCAGATGCCCCACAAGGCAGTGCAAAATATGACCCCTGAGGAGGCTTGGTCTCATCGCAAGACTAATGTATCCTTCTTCAGAGTATTCGGTAGTGAGGCTTGGGCATTCATTCGAATGGTCGCATAAATCCATGGAGAAGAAGAGTCATTACATCTTTGTTGGCTATTGTGAGGATGTGAAGGCATACAGTTGTTTGATCCTAACATGAGAGGTTCATTTCCGTGATGTTCAGTTTTCTGAGACCTTCACCCAGCCAGATCCTCCTTCGACTTCTTCTTCATCACAACCTACTCAGTCTTCTTCAATTCATGATACTTTGCTACTTGAGGAAGACTTTGATGATGGTCTTGATGAACCTCCTCCTCACTCACCCACTAGGCCACGATGGGCTCGAGTTACTCTTGAGGAGGCTGGTCCTCTTGTTGGTGATCCCACAGACACTCGCCGCACTCGTTCTCAGACTTCTGGAATTAGTCTTTTGAGTCATGCAGTTTCAGATGATCCTCAGAAGTTTTCAGATGCTTCAGGTATTCCAGAGTGGGATAGTGCTATGGATGATGAGTATTCTTCCTTGATGAAGAATCATACTTGGGATCTTGTGCCTCTTCCTAAGGGAAGAAAGTTGGTTCGATGCAAGTGGGTGTATCGTACCAAGTATGCAGCAGATGGTTTCCATTGACAAGTACAAGGCTCGTCTTGTTGCAAAGGGGTTTTCTCAGGTTGAAGGAATTGACTATTTTGAGACCTTTGCTCCTGTTGCCAAGATGGATTCTATTCGCCTTGTCCTTGCTATAGTTGCATCACAGGGATGGTCAGTATATCAGATGGATGTGAAGAGTGCTTTCTTGCATGGGGATCTTCATGAGGAGATCTATATGGAGCGCCGGGTTGTTAACTCCAACAAAGTAAAGGGTTACAATGTTTCTATATTTGGAACAATGTTAATTGAAGTGCACAAATATTAGAAAAGGGAACAAAGATTAAGATATCTAGAGTATACAAGTTCAACAATTATGCAATATAGATTGTGATTCCCTATATGCAAAGTGCATAGTGTGAAGTTTGATACCCACTAAGGAAGATTACTTATTCATACCATAGCTATATAGATGCATTACATATCCCTAAGAGTTGAAGACTTGTGTTGACAAGAAAACAAAACCTTCCACATTTACTCTCAGCACTAATGGAATGACATCACCAAGGAGATTCACACATAAAATATAGACCAAATTAGTACACTAAGATACTGCACAAATAATACAAATTTATCTTCATGCAAATACAAGAATTGTATATTATTTTGAATGCTTGACATAGTCATACCAAATGTACTCATCATTTGTGGCTCAACACATCATGTCTAATGCTTGAATCTACTATGGTGTTCACAATGGTAGTGAGAGGAAGTACATGCATCACTATTCTATAGGCCTACGAATAAAATAATGTATCATCACCTAATCTTAATGGGGGTGAAACTTTGTTTGTGTGAAGTACACTTTGTTGCTGGATTTTAATACCTATGCACTCACTATTGGATTATCTTGTTGACATAAAATGAATTAATTATTTAATTTTAAAGCTGTTGGATTTGAAAAATAACTATGATTTTTTGAGAACAAATTATGTGGTATTAAAATGACAATAGACATTGAAGTTTTGGAGGAAAAAATCAATGGATATTTGTCTTTTAATAATTTTAACATACTATTTATTAAAGCATGACAAGGGACAACAATGGATAGACCATGAGAATTTAGTGATTATTCAAAACCTTGAAAGTATTATACATAAACTCGAGTAGATATATTGTGTGTTGGTACCTCATTTCCCTTGTATGGATTTAATTTTCATTGATCCAAGATATTCTCGATTTAGTGGAAGAGGGTTCATAAATAATTAGTTATTTGAGAGGCTCAACTAGCATCTCTTTCCTTATAATGTGAATTCAATGCTTTAGATAATGAGGCCTAGGTTTTAATTATTACCACTTTAAATTCAAGTTGTTTTTATAGACATCTAAAATTGACACATTATCAACTACCTAATAATGCAACTATTGAACCTCCATAATTTTGAATAAATCCATATTCATCACTATTTGTTTACACCCCATTTTTAGCCTAATTTGTTTATCACCCTTCTTCTAATGTTTGACTTAGGTAAATAAATTAAAAATAATAATTATCTCATCCCAAAACTTAAATAAACATCTCATTTATTTAATTGCCTATTTTCCTCCATTTCCATTAAATGGGCTAAAATTAATTAGCCCCTTAATCACTCACTTGTACAACCAAATCACCGATTTGTTCCCTCAAATCCTCCACATCCTCCAAGAGTACAAAGGTAAAGGACCTTTGTAAATAAGGCATAGAATGTTGTACAAGTCACATGGTTCAAAGAACTTGCCCATTCCTTGACCATCCACCTTTCCCAAGGGGATTATCCACCATAGATTCCCCTTATATCTTCGACCCCTCTCCATCAACTAATAATATGAGGAAACTTGTCCTCTTATCCTACTAAGGGTCTCAACCAATCTGAGGTCTTGATCTTTCCCTTTGATCCTAGCCATCCAATCCTTGGGCTAAAAATCTATAAACAGGCCCCATCCCAAGACATTCAGATCACATCCTCATATGCATTGTATTGCTACTAGTGAAGGCACTCAAATACCTCAACCACCAAACTTCAGCACAACCACCATACTATGGTGCAACAAGGGTTAGTTTGTTGAGAATATCTTATATTTTTATGAATGTTTGCCAACCCTTTGCTACAACTTAAGTGTTGCATTTATTTTGGGTAGTATAGGTTAATATAGTTTTAACTTGTTAAATGTTCAAAATTTCATCTACACAACTTTGGCATGCCTAGGGGGACCCCATTGCCACATTTCTAATAATTTTCTAGTATTTGTAGTTGCTTTCCACTTGTATGTTATAGTTTGGTATATCGATGACATGTTTCAGTGTATGTGCATAATCAACCATATGTGCTACTTATGGCACCATATGCATTTCTATATTTGTTTACCCACTTTTTAGGGTCCTCATCACTTGTCTTTGCAAGGAAACAAATACCTAATGATTTATATGTTACAATAACATTCTTTTAGGCTCCTCAAAACTTGATTTTTGTAGGTTTTCATCATGCTTTTGGCCTTTTTCATGTTTCAGTGAATATGCTACTTGAAGACAGGAAAAAGATTAAAGATAAATTTCATAGAAGATAATGCAATACACACAATATCTTCACCTAAAACCCTTCCTTCTCCTTAGATAGAGTCAAGAAGTAGAGTGCACCCTGTCTCCACTTGATTTTCTATTTTCATGTGTTAATGGAGGAATGTGGTTTCTTATTAAACCAACAACATGATGGTAGGATTAAGATCATAAGAGATCGAATGGATAGCTAAGGATATGATGATGGAAGATCAGCTAGGCTATGGAAGAAGTAGATAGAAAATGCAGCAACATAAGGGTATGATAAGACTAGATGCAATAGAATTTTGGGTAGCATAAGGATATGAAGATGGAGGATTAGCTAGGTTATAGAAGAAGTAGATAGAAAATGCAACAACATAAGGGTATGACAAGATTAGATGTAATGAAAATTTGAGAAGCATAAGGATATAAAGATGAAAGATTAAAAAATGGGATGAGAGGCCTCTTATTTATAGAATTTCCAAGAGGTGAATCAAGGGCCAAGATAAATTGGTTGATAGATGGCCGGGATTGATTGAGCATTAGGGTTTGGCACAAAATTATAGTCATATGACAAGTGTCACATTAGGGATAAGAGATAGATTTAGGATTTGATTAGGAAAACATCCTTAAACGTGAATGGTTAAGATTTGAATATGGAGTATGAAATGGACGGATGAGATGCAAAGTTAGTTTGACTTTTGTGGCAAAACGCTAGGTTCACTGAATCTAGACAAGGTCTTAGTTAATCATATGACCCTCAATAATTAATTAAATTATTTAACTAATTATTAGAGAAGGGTGATGTGAAAGGATAAATTAATTAAATAAATAATAAATATTTATTTAATTAAAGTGAAGGATAAATTAATTAAACAAATAATAAATATTTACTTAATTAAAGTGAGGGATAAAGGTGAAGGATAACTTAATTAAAGAAATAATAAATATCCATTTAATTAAAGTGGGGGATAACTTAGTGAAGGATAAATTAATTAAATAAATAATGGGTATTTATTTAATTAAAGAATAGGATAGGTTAAAGTCAAGTGTGGCTAGGTATGGTTAATTTTTTAGTTGTCTATACTACTATCAAACCATATACATTGCCATCTTTATTTGGCCACTTTTTTAGAGTTTTTAGAGGCCTAAGCTCTCCTTTTTAAGGTAGTTTGATCCTAGTGGTTTTTAAATCATCCTAACCCTCTTTTGTGTAGCTCAAAACTTAGATTTTTTAACTTTTCATCATTTTTTTTGGCCATTTTCATGTTTTAGTGGTTCCACAATATGTTGCACCATATGTGCTCATAAAGTGGTGGAACCTTTATAGAAAAAATACCCAATCAGTTTTAACACCTTTTTATCTCTATTTTTACTTATAATCATGGTTTAAGGTGTCATAATGTTTTACCCTATAACCCCTCAAAGCCATTTCACATATTTGACCCCATTTTTTTTAGGTTTAAAAGTATTTATATTGGGCCTATTCACAAAGTGGCATATCTCTAACACCTCGAAGTGTATGTGTTATAAACTAAGGAATATACATTACATTTTGAGGTGCATACACTTCTCACTAAGGTAAAGTCTATATTTCAATCTATGCACACACTATTTTAGTGTATGTAATTTTATGATAAATTTTAATCATTTTATTGACATTTAATCTTGTCTATACCCTTGTGCTAATAATTTTCCTGATGTGTCTTCTCATCTAACATCATTTTTTGTAGATAAATATTTTTCAAGGATAAAATATACAAATACTAAAAAAAATGTGTAGCAAACATTTCTCAAAGACAAAAAAAATCTCATTAATCTTGAAACATTTCAATTTCTAAGGGGAATTAACATTTGTATGTAATTTTTAGGCTTAATAAATCATATGCTCTCTCTGCACATACACTTGGTTGATTTTGTAGATCAAAATCTTGGTTTGTTCTCTTTTCTTTTTCATTTTTTATCCCAAGGACTTCAATCATGTATGCTCTCCCCTTTTGCTTCATGTGATCTTGGGTGACCAAAAGTAATTAGATCATCCTTCTAGGGGCCTACCTAGGGATTTCATAACCCATGGGGATGATCCTAAATCCAATGTTTTTTTGGAGTTCAAAAAAGTAAGGGATGAATCAAAATAAATACCTTTTGGAAGTGGAATCTCGCCACTCAAGCTAAGGCCCCAAAACTTTATACCTTGGGGTATTGAAGGTTAAGGGTGGGTTACCTTCTTTTCTAGGTTGTTTGAATTGCATTCCCTTTCATCTACGCATTTGGCTTTGAATGCACCCTTGATGTATATTAAGGATGCACCTAGCAACCATAATTCATCATAAATAGGAACCAACTAATTATCCTTTCTTATAGTGCACCGCTAAGCTATTAGCCTCAATGATTTACTCACAATGTACTTTCAAGTGGTGATAAGTATAATCTACCTTAGGCGAGGCAACAATGCCTCTAAAAGTAAGGTATCCCATATAATTTGGTACTCCCTAGCTACCAATCACTTGATATATAGTATATATGTAGGCCTACAAGGATTGATGCACCCACTTGAATAATCTAGGTTGCTATTGTGATTGGTGTGTCTTTATATTTGAAACCTATGCAATCTATTTAATCCAAATCCTTAAAATCCAAATCATTTTCATGCCTTTGAGTGCTTATTGCTTCTTTTTTTTCAAATATTTCCAAAGGTAAATATTTCCCATCAAATCCAAATCCCCAAACCAATGAACAATCTTCCTAAAATCCACTTAACCCAATATCCTAAATTGTTCAACTCAAAATAAATATATTTATTATCTAACTTAGTGTATATAAACTATAGATCAACATATCTACTCTATTCATTTTTTGATCCTACATAATAAAAAAACATTCAACTTTGAATAAGAATATATGAATCATAAATTATAAAATCTATAACACAACTCAATGGTTGCACTTCAAATAAGCTAGAAATATCCTAAAACTCTATATTTACATATATGTTTATATCTCAATGGTTTTGCACCCTATTTTGACATATCCATCTAAGATTTTGTAAACAACTCTAGGGTCAAAGAAAAATCTCATCCAAATCATCCAATCTAAATTGAAAGTATTTTCTTCTAATCCCCCTAATCATTTCCTCTAGTCCATCAAAATCAATCCCAATATTTGAGCTTTTAATGACCTTAACCATATTCAAATTTCCTAATATCATATAATCCAAATCTTTCTTCATATTAAATCCTTAACCCTTTCATTAATTTAATCAACATCTTATCAAATCCTTAATCAAAACATATCTTTCCTTTCTAATCCAATCTAATCATCCATTCTAAATCAACTTCAACTCCTATCATTAATCAAGACCTTGATAAAATTGAATCAAATCAATTGAACCAACACTTTATTGAGAACTTAGCCTATCTCAAGTGAGTAATCCAAATTATCCATGCTTAAGAATTTAGCTTCTCCTAAGTATAAAATCAGATCTAGTAACAATCATCATCAAAGGTCTTGGTTCTTAAAATATCCCCCTTTCTTCATGAAGGGAACACAATATACTAAGAGAGGGGTGAATCAGTAGATATAATCTATTAAAAACTCTTAACACAATCACTCATATCAGAATACTTGAATCTTCACTACTACTAATTAAGCAATACCATGAGCACACATTCACGCATGAGAGAACTAGATATACATGGAAACCCAAGATGGGAAAAGCTACAGTGAGAATAGCTTCTTGGATCCACTATCTAAATCCATCCTCACAAAGAAAGAATATAACAAGTGAATTTTATAATATGAATTAGGCACCAACCTACCAGAGACACCAATCCCCAATTGTATTATTAGGCATTAACCTACTAGAGACACCAATCCCTAATACATAGATTAATGCAACAAGTAGAACACCAGTCTGTAAGAGAGGGGTCCACCGCATGCAAGACCCCAGGTCACAAAGGGTCAAGATGTGAGAGGCTGCCCTAACTTACCTCAACTAAGTGCAACGTGTAGGGTATGAGGATGAGAGTGATGAGGATTATGAGGTCCTACAATCACTCTAAAAATTTTAGTTCTAAGGTGGGGCTAGGCAAGTCAGTTTTTAGGTTCATCTCTGCACCTCAGGGAGCTCTCTTCCTAAGGACGTCAGCGCGATCTCTAGACGACAGTGTGGCTCACTAGCATCTCTAAAGTGCAATGTAGTCTGTACGGTCATACAACAACATAGACAAGGTTGAACTCACCAAAATGAATAATGGCCTAGCTACTCAACTAAAAGGCCAGAATGAAACAAGTAAATAAACAAAGTATTCTCAAATGTTATAAAGTAGAAAAACAAGTGTAAGAAGAGTAAGAAGGATCTCACCAAGGAATTTGTTCACTAGTTGATCTTCCTTGCAACATGCACACCTACACACATCAAGAGGGAAAATTTTGGGTGGCTGAATAGGGGCCTACCTCAGTCCAACCCCCATTTAGGTGTTTCCACCTCCACGAACAACCAAGGAAACGAGATAAAGAAATAATGTAATAAAGAAAACACAAAAACTACAAAGAAATGCTATGCTACTCAACCAAGTGATAGAGGAGGAGGGAAATTACCACCTCCACCAAGAGCACTCAAGTGAGGAGAAAAGAGGAACTCAAGCCTCTGCTACAATGGCTTGGTCCCAAGTGCTCTACTTGAAAGGAAATAAAAAGCAATGGAAAGTACTAATAAAGAGCAATTGTTTGAAGGAAAGAGATTACCAAATAAATTGAAATAGCCAAACCAAGCACCACCAAAGCAAGAGAGACACAAGAATTTGTTAAGGGGAAAAAACAAGAAAAAACCCCAATATTATGAATGGAGGCAAAATCGTGAGAGAATAATACAAAGAGAGAGAGCTTGACTGCTACCTTGCTTGCTTGAATCTTGAAGAATGAGAGGAGGCACCTCAATAAGTGAGAGAATTGAGAGAAAGGAGTTAGAATGTAACTCCCAACTTAATGAATACCACCATTCATCTATGTGTGTGCAAAGTGTCACCTCTTAATGAGGTGGTTACAAATATTCCTTAATAAAGGAATTAAAAAATAAGCCATCCTCACACGTGTGAGATGACAAAAAAAGACAAAAGAGACTTGTAGGAGTTCCTTTGGAATATTCCTACAGGACGAGTGTAATTACAATTAAAAGAATAATGTGCTTTACCAAGTAGGTCAGAAATCTTCTAACACTACCAGAAGTGTGAAGTGAAGCTTTTGTTGCAATGTTGTGCTTGAATGCTTAGAGTGAGTGAGAATGGATGCAAAAGTGTGAGAATGGGAGCTTGAAGTGTGCCAAAATGAAGGTTTGATCTATTGAAGAGTTGAAATGCTTGTTGAAGGACTAAATATGAAGAAGGAAGGAAGAAAATGACCATATTTGGGTCGGTCAGCCAAAGGAGGTGTTACTACCTCACTACCAATGAGAAGAGTAACACCTATGTTGGCTCAACCATAGGAATCTACCAAGGACGTAAGCACGTCGCGTGGAAATTTGCGCACCGTGCAGACATCCCTGATAGAAATTCCCCCACCGATGCTAAAAACAAGCACCAAGTGGACCACCAACA
>VDFB02191811.1:0-32693 GCA_007258455.2 Sequoia sempervirens
TTGAATAAAAATATATTTTTATTGCTCTTCAAACCTAAAGATTTTAGGGGGAAAAGGGGAAGAAAAGGGATAAAAATAACTTGCAGATTTAAACTAATTAATGGGTGATACACCAAAATCACTTTCCTTAGCACAGAATGAACCTACAACCATTATATGATGATACAATAACTGGTAAAATCCTCAACACATAAATATTTCAAAGGAAGATCTGGAATTAGAATGATATTTAAAGGAAGATATGGAATTAGAATGATATTTAAAGGATGTTAATCACAATAAATATATCTAAAAATTGATACAACCCTTAACCTGTGAAGAGAATTCCTAGTCACAAAGATGCCAAAATGAGACAAACTTAAAAGGTTTCAGATAAGAAACATAGAAAAGAAAGATCAATCACCAATCTGCATACAAACATGACACCAGAAATAGATCCAAAATGTTGTATAAAGGCCCTCAAAGGCTCTGAAAATACATACTCCAAAGTCTGATACAATACTTGGAACCAAAATAGAACCCTGTTCTCCAAAAAGTACAAAGCCTTTTCCTCTCCAGAATGTTGCATCCTCAAAAAAGAAAAGAGGAAGAGAATAAATAAGCTCAATCTCTTCACCCTAACCCTAGAAAAAGGGGCCCACCTTGGATAAGGGGTCGGATTTGGTAAAAATGCCCTAAAAGAAGGCTCTCAAACTTTCCAACAACTTACCCAAAATAGGAAAAAGTCTCCCAGACCCAGATAGGAACAAAAATCCTCATAAAGAGGACTCAAAAGACTCCAAAAAAGGTGTCACATCAGTCAAAACTCCTCCCCTGAATCCAGCAACCCAAAACCTCCACTTGACATAAACAGATTGTCATATCTCCAAGATTTAATGCTCCACTTAAAGGCTCCTCTTGTCATATCTCAAATATCTTCAACTTGCATTAATAACATTTATTTTTCAAAAGTGATTTATAATTTATCACTTTTAAAAATAAAGTTTTACAATTTTTTAAAGTGCAAGCTGGAATACCACCTAACAAGGTCAATTTTAATTTTGCATTTAAATATCTTTTATTAAAAATGATTAATAAATCATTTTAATAAAGATTTACATTTGATTTAAAATGCAAAAATTAAAATAAGATTTGAGCACTAACTTTGTATTTTAATAAAATCATTTATTAAAATGATTTGTCAATCAATTTTAATAAAGATTACATTTGATTTTAAAATGCAAAATTAAATAAAATCTAAGCTTTTTAGATTTTAATGGCTTACATGATTTCCCTAAGCATATATTTTAATGAAAGCCAATGCTTTGAAAAAGATGAATAAAGCTTTTGTAAAAGGCAAAATGGTCGAACTTACTTAGGGTTCGAACCCTAAAATAAGACAAAGACATCATTTTGCATTTTCGTTTTAACTTGAAAGCTCCATTTTGGGCGCCGCCATGCTTCTCAAACCCTAGCCGTGACTTGTTGTTTTCTAGTATTTTCTGCCATTGCTAAACTCGAATCTGGTGTCTTTGGTTGAAATAAGAGCAAATGACATTTTTTCAAAAACGTAGAGGCACTTTGGCTTCGATTTTTTCTGTTTGAAATGACATTTTTTGACTTCTCTATGATTTTTGTGCAAACTTTGGGCATGAATCAGCATTTTTTTGGCCGCCATGAGCATTCTAATCCACGAACTTGCTGGAAAGCTCTTTCAAATTCGAAAATAATGAAGATTTTAATAGGTATTTGAAGATAAAGTTCATATTTTCTTCTTCTCATGTGAATTTTTGAAAGTTTTTCTGCTTTTCTTGAAGCTGCCATGAAAGTTCTTTCAAGTATTTTTCGGAAATAAAGAACAAACTTGCTTTTAAAAAATGAATCTGGTCTTTCTTTCTTTGAATTTGCAAAAACTTATTTTCAAGCCACGCCATGATTTCTTTGAAGCATTTTTTCCAGAAATAAAGAAATAAACTTGATATAAATTCAAATCTGGTCTTTTTCTTCTTTAGATCTGCAAAAATTTCACTTTCAAGCCGCGCCATTGCTGTCTTCTTTCAATTTTTTTCAAAGAATGTAGCATTTGTGAACTCATAACAGAAAAATACTTTTATTTTCTGTGAAAAACAGTTACGTTTTGATGTTCTTTTCTTTTGATTTTCTGCAAAAAACGTTTCACTTGTGAACTCATAACAGATAAATACTTCATTTTCCTGTGTATTACAGCCGCGTTTTTCCTTTTTTATGGGCATTAGATTTTTGTTCTATGCAAAAACATAGCATCTTGAAGCTACAACAAATAAAATACTTCATTTTTTGTAGACATACAACCATGTTTTCGCTAAATCCAGGCATTTTGTAACTCATAGAAATCTGATTTCTGTTTTAAAAAAAATAAGCTTTTCTCAGATTTTTGAAAAACCCTTCAGTTTGTTGTTAATCTTTTCACTATATAACTCTACGGGCTGCATTTTCTGTTTTAAATGGCTTAGAAATCTGAAGCTTCAATGTATTCTTTGGAGAAGATGAAAACTTTGAATTTGATGAAAATATAAAATAGAAGTATATTTTCCTTTTCCTGCAAAGAAGTGAAAATTCGTTATCTTGCCTTCTGTACTAAATGTCCTTCATGTTCTCTTTAATTCTCACTGCTGTAGCTCTTTTTGTTTGATTTCCTGTGCTGATGGATTTAAAATTGAATCATTTAGCAATGAAAACATAAATATGTTCTCTGCACTTGGTCACTTTCATGAATATGCATACATTCAGAACCTGAGATCAATGTCATGCTATCACTCTGTCTTTGACAAAAGAAACTTGTAACATTGTATGCCTGCTTGATGAAAGATAACGCATATCTGTATCTCCCATGACTCTTAAATGCTGATTTAAAACAGATTTGCTGCTTACTGTTGAAGAATTCGTAGAAAAATGAATTGTTGCAAAATCTGTCTTGTGCTTGAATACTCAGTCAATGTGATTTTTATCTGATGGGGCAGTGTCATTGTTATGAAATTGTTCAAAACTTGGCTTAAACATATGAATTGAACATTGCTGCTATGAATTGCTTTTATGACAACTTCTTATTTAAGACTCTAGTTGATATCAATGACTGTCATGTATGATGTGAATGAGAGGTATTTACCTGATATGCCGAGCTCTACCCTTGTGGGAGCTCGATTTACTCCACATATCTGATAAATGATCATGATGAACCTGTTCCTGCACACTGAAACAAACATGTCAGCAAAATAAAAGAAGTTGAAAGCTTCCATTGAATTACATTCTTTCTTTTCTGATTTTTTGCAATTATCTGATGCATGCCTGATCAACTGCATGTTATATTTCTGTTGGTAGCATAGATGTATGATAGGATTGATCCATTATTGCTTAGAGATTAACTCTAACGTCCTCTTTCATATTCCTTGCAGACATTTTTGGAGCTGGAATGGGAGCTGAAATTGAAAATGGAGTGAAAGCTGGCGTCTTCAACTGTCAACCGATTCATCATTCCAGGCAATGACGAATCACCTCCTACCCTATGTTTCCGTTATTTTCAGTTGTATAGCATATAGTTATTATTTATGCATTCTTCCTTTGATTGTAAAAAATCAGAAAAAGTTACTTCCACGGCTTGTGTGGAATTCAACATTTTTACAGAATGAATAAAAGCATTATTATGCAAATCTTTTCAATTTTTTGTTTTAGACGTTTGCACAATAAACTATGATTCACATGCAAAATGGTCTCAATGATGATTACTGAACATTCAATCAGCAAAACATGAAAATTTTTATACCTTAAAATGATGAACTTCATCCAGTTTTACTTGTTTTAACTCAGAGTGAAAAATTAATAGGAACGAAAGGCTTTTCAGCAATTAAAACCAATAAATCTGACTTGACCTGAGCTGTAAGTAAAAAGTGGGTAACAATCACTTAGGATTAATTTCTCATTTTATCTCACAAGCACACACTACATGTTATAATGACGTTCACAATATCTTCAGAGGGACCTATTTTTAAACATTCACATAGGGTCTTGATGCCGTAGGAACCTGTAGCTTAATAGTTGTTGCCACTTCGAATGGGTCCTGACACTACAGGTACCCATAACACCTTCTAGCAGGAGAAAAGAAAAATTCAAATTAGTTGGCACCATATTGACTACAAGATCATGCACATTCATTTCAAAATATCCACATGTAATTGTGTTGGTGTGGAGCCTAATTAGTCTCCAAGTGGGAGATTGTTGGTATGTGGTGACTGATCATGCTATACTGTACACCCCAACATGTATCCTTGCCGGGGTCCCTCCTACTTTTTCACGTCATCACCGAAAAAGGGAAAAATCAACGAAAAAAAGAAAAATCCAATTTTGTAGAACCCAAAATCTGGAAGCTTCTAAGCTTGTTAAAAAGGGGTTCAGATGGGTATTACAGTATGATGAAAAACGTGATTATTCACAAGATTGTAATAGGTTTTTACACTGGATAATAAAAGTATTGGATGGTTGCAATTTGGTGGATGTAGCCCGGATTGGGTGAACCATGTTAAATTTTTGTGTTATGATTTATTTTGTGTGTTTTAGTTTCTCTGTTTATTAATTAAACCTACATTTAATTGTTAGATATCTTCCTTTCTAACCCTAACAAGTGGTATCAGAGCGGGTTGTGTTTTGATTATCGTTTGTAGGAAGGTCTCACGACTGAAGTGGGAATCTCATAGTTGAGTGGGAGTAATGGTAGATGAGGGTAAGAAGGTTGAGAAGTTTGATGGATAGAACTATCAGTTATGGAAGATGCAGATGGAGGACTATCTCTATCAAAAGGATTTATGGCGACCATTGGAAGGGAAAACAAAGAAACCCGCAACAATGTCTGATGAGGATTGGGAGATCTTGGATAGGAAGGCCCTTGGCAGTATTTGTTTATGCCTGGCACAAATGGTGGCATCCAATATTACAAAAGAAAAGACAACTCAAGAGTTGATGGAAACCCTGGTGAAGTTATATGAAAAGCCTTCCGCTTCGAATAAGGTATTTCTTATGAAGCGTTTATTTAATATGAAAATGGTAGAAGGTGGGTCAGTTACTGATCATTTAAATGAGTTTAATACGGTCACCAGTCAATTAAATTCTACAGTAAAAGTAAAGTTTGATGAAGAAGTTAGGCTCTTTTGATTCGTGTTCTTTTCCTAAAAGTTGGAATAGCTTGTAATGGCTATTAGCAATTTGTTCTGTTCGAATACATTGAAATTTGATGATGTTGTTGGTGTTATTTTGAGTGAAATTTGTAGGAAAAGCTCAGTGGAACATGCATCAAGCAATTTTAAATGCATAAAGCAGGGGTAGAACAAAGGAGAGAGGAAACAATTCTAAATAGTGGGAAGTCACAAGGAAAATCAAAGGACAAAAGGTCCCAATCTAGAGACAAGAGGGATTGTTGGTACTGTGGTAAGCCGAGTCATTTAAAGAAAGATTGTTGGTCTCAGAGAAAAATAAAGAGGAGACAAAAAGGAAGGAAGTAAAGAGGCAAATGTGGTAAGTAATAAATCTGATGAGGATGCTTTGATTCTTTCCCTTGATAATGCTGATGATTCTTGGGTGTTAGATTTAGGGGCTTCATTTCATGCTACCCCCATAGAAGTTATTTTCTTGATTATGTCCAAGGGGATTTTGGGCTGGTTTATTTAGGAGATAACGAACCCTGTCAGATTGTTGGAAAGGGAAGAATCAAGATTAAGTTGCAGAATGGGAATCATTGGCTACTACGTGAGGTAAGGCATGTTCCAAAGTTAAGCAAAATTTAATTTCAGCAGGGGCAACTAGATGATGAAGGTTGTGTTGTTACTTTTAGTGATAAAAATGGAAGGTCACAAAGGGTGCCTTAGTAGTAGCAAAAGGTGTGAAAGTAGGCACCTTATATCTTTATATAGGTCACATAATTCCTTCTACTTCTTTATTCGCGAAAAAGATCAATGTTGAGAACAGTTCTTTGCGGTTCGTGGTAGAAGATCATCTGATTCTTTGTGGACTCTGAATCAACAACTGTGGCATAATAGACTTGGGCATATGAGTGCAAAAGGTATGAAAGTACTTCATTCAAATAGTGTTTTACCAGGTCTAAAATGTGTTAATATGGATTTCTGTGAAAGTTGTGTGTATGGAAAACAAAAGAGAGTAAGTTTTCTCAAGGATGGGAAGCAAAAGAAAGATGAGAAATTGGAACTTGTGCATACGGATGTATGGGGACCAGCTCAGGTATCTTCTCTCAGTGGATCTTTGTATTATGCTACATTCATTGATGATGCAACTAGGAAGGTATGGATTTATTTCCTTAGGCAGAAATCTGATGTATTTGAAACTTTTAAAAAATGGAGAAGCTTGATTAAGAATGAGATGGGTAAAAGGATAAAATGTCTTAGATCTGATAATGGTGGTGAGTAGTGCAGCAAAGGTTTTGAAGATTATTGTTCCTCTAATGGTATTCGTAGGCAGAAAATGGTTCCAAGGACTCCACAGAAAATGGAGTGGCGAGCGCATGAATAGAACAATAATGGAGCGGCACCACTGAGATTGCATGTTGGGCTGCCTTTAAAAATGTGGGCATAGACTATAAACACTTACTGTTTATTTAATTAATAGAGGCCCCTCTAATCCTTTGGGTTGTGGTATTCGAGAAGCATGGAAAGTAAGAAGGTGAGTTATTCTTTTCTCAAAACCTTCAGTTGTGAAGCATTTGCACATGTAGATTCTGAAAATAGAACCAAGCTTGATGCAAGATCAAAGAAATGTGTATTTGTTGGATATGGCATTGATGAATTTGGTTATAGGCTTTGGGATTTTGAAAATAAAGAAAATTATGAGAAGTAGGGATGTCATATTCAATGAAAAAGTGTTGTACAAAGATCTGTTGCTGCATCATGAGAAGAAAGAAAATGATTATGCAGTGTTGGATGATATTCCAAACAATGATGTTTTAGTGGTTCCTCATGCTATGAAACAACATCAACAACAAATACCACAAACTTTTGTTAGACGATCTTCAAGGATAAGTAGACCTCCAGAAAGATTCTCTCCCTCTTTGTATACTATTTTGTTAACTAATGCTGGTGAACTAGAATATTATGATGAAGCTATAAAGGTGGATACCAAGGTTCAGTGGGAGCATGGAATGGAAGAAGAAATGGACTCCTTGCTAAAAAACTAGACTTGGGCATTATGCAAGTTGTCTATAGGTAAAAAGGCTTTACCAAACAAATGGGTTTATAGGCTAAAAGAGGAGGATGGAGGTAAGAAGAGATTTAAAACTAGATTAGTTGTAAAAGGATTTGCACAGAAAAAGGGTATTGATTTTGATGAGATTTTTTCTCCAGTTGTTAAAATGACTTCTATTCGTATTGTTTTAAGTATTGTGGCTACTGAAGATTTGCATTTAGAACAGCTTGATGTTAAAACAACCTTTCTCCATGGTGATTTGGAAGAGGAAATATATATGGACCAGCCACAAGGATTTGAGGTCAAAGGTAAGGAGAAACTAGTGTGCAGATTGAAGAAAAGTTTATATGGCTTGAAGCAAGCACCTCGGCAATGGTACTTGAAATTTGATAGTTTTATGGCTGAGCAAGGCTACAATTCTACCATTGTGTTTTATTTTAAGAGGTTGGATAATGACAACTACATTATTTTATGTTTATATGTTGATGACATGCTTGTAGCAGGGTCTAACATGGATCACATAAGTGAGCTAAAACAACAGTTAGCAAAATATTTTTCTATGAAGGATTTGGGGGCAGCAAAGCAAATCCTTTGTATGATTCTTTTGCTGCCAATTTGCATTTCAAATATTTGAGTTGTCACATCGCCAACTCATATATGTAATTACTGTCCCATCGATTGCACTCGCCACCCCACAATTCATAAGCTTGCAGTTATTTTTTGTCACATCGAATCACAAATCAGATACATTCTTTTCAATTTACACGTGTGGTGCATAGTTATCTCTTTTGACCGGTACTTCAAGTACACTATCATGATTAATATAGTATTCTTTAAACTTTCATTATATCTTTTGTATTAATTCATGCATGTGAACTATTCATATCATTAACTTCCATTATTTCATATTTTAACCACCTCCCAATTACAAACGTGTGGTGAGGTCACTTCAACAATTAAGTTGGGGGGAGGGTACAAATTAGTCAATCTTTTTGAAATCTACCACCTAAATCAAATTTAATGGATAAAAACATGTAAAATCCTCCTAATTATATCTCATTTTTGTTGTCAATTCCAATTGCTAAATTTCAAACCTTGAGAACTTGAGCTTAGTCTGAACCATACTCAAACTTATAACCTATTCATGAGCTCAAATTAAGTTGGTATTGAGAAGGAAAGTTGCAGTATGGTATGGTAGTAAAATTATACAAGGAAACAACAGGAAGGCGAAGAGTTTTGAAGGTGGTAGAGTAGATCAAGCTGAATTTCCAAAACTGAATTGAACATATTGAGCAGAGAAGTAAGCCAAAATGAGAGTTGATGTCATTAGAAGTGAGCCAACAACTCATAAGAAAAATTTGGAAGATGGAATGGTTCTACCCATTTTTACCAAGGTTGGGTACCTTGCTTATTTCTTGAAGTTAACATAATTTAGTGATGACATGACAAGAAGGTTTGTAGCTACACTTGAATATGTTGAAGCTATGGTGAAGGGACTATTAGTAGATGCTTTTGAGATCACCATTACACAAGTCATTGGGTTACCTAGAACAGGGGCAGAGTTCCCAGCACGTGCGAATGTAGTTGCAGCCAGGGAAAAATTCTATGAATGAGGAGAGGAGTTAGACTCATATTCACAAGGTATGAAGAGACTTTCTCTTCCTTGGTTATGGGAAAATTGTGCTTCCTATATTGTTATATATATCACCTGTGATGGTAGGAAAAAGCTCTTATATACAGTTCATTTCAAATTACTTAGTCACCTTTGACATAATAAGTTAGTGAATGTACCAAAATTTCTTTATAATTTGTTGAAACTGATGGCATCAGAATACCAAAGAAAACAAAGTGACACTTCTCTATCTCATCATTGTTTAATTACTTTATTGATAAAAAGAAGAAAACAAAGTGACACTTCTCTATCTCATCACTGTTTAATTGCTAAACTGATAAAAAGAAGTTTGAGGATTCAATACCCACAAGTGAATTGGGAAGATTTTAAGGAGTGTATAGATATTAATAGTTTACTGGATGCACCTATGGTACTTGAGAATGTAGAACCCCAAAATGAACCTGAAGGAGAAAGCCCTCATATCTCACCTATGGCTTCACCTACCCATAGCCAAGGTGAGCATGAGGAACTTAATGAACCAAAGTCTAGGTTACCTGTAATTGAGGAATACCATCTTCAAGATCACAAAGATCCAAGAGTAGGAGAGGGAGTACATCCACCATTTCTACACTCTTTAAACCAGAAGGAAGGATGCTCCAAAGAAAAAGAGGGATACTCAAAAGAAGAAAGAGGATGTTCCAAAGAAGAAGAAGGGTGATCAAAAAGAGAAGAGTGATAAGAAAGAAACCCCTACACCTAGATGTCCAGGTAGATTAAGGAGTCAAGGTGCCATCAGGGGAAATATGGAGGAACCAAAAGAAGAAGAAAAGAGCAAAGAACAACAATAGGAAGATGTCATGATAGTAGAAACAAACTCTAAAGTAAAGGGGGATGCCCCTGGTAGTAAAAATATACCTGTAAAATGGAGAAGATATGTGTCAACTACCTCTGATTTAGAACTAGATGATGTGTTTACTGCTAAGAAAATATGGTCAGAAACCCTAGAAATTCCCATTCATGGAGACTATGAAGAGGGAGATAGAAGAAAGAGATGTAAGGAAAGAGCTCTAAGAGGCTTTAGACAAGATCAAAGACTTGGAGGAGTTAGTACAAAGATATGAACAAAAGGACAAGGAGAGAGAAGAAAAAATATAAGGAATGGAGGAGAAATTGCAAATGCATGGCCATAGTACTAAGCTTGATTTATTGACACAGTTGGCCATAGCTAAAATTGGGGATGGAGAACTGCTTATACTAGATCAAAAATCTCCTTCCATTAAAACTCCAACTTACCATACCACCTTGTCACTTGGACATCAGCTCTGGAGAGTGATTGATGAGTTTTCACAAGAAAAGGAAAAATGGAAGAAGGAAAAAGAAATTTTGATTGAAGAGCATGTAAAGGAACTTGAAAAGAAAGAGATGGAACTAAGTAGATCAAAATTTAGATTGGAGGAAATAGCAGACAAAGCTGCACAGATCATCAAATGTAGACCTCCACCAAGGACATATGCATTGTTTCTACAGGAAAGATTTCTATATTTTTAGTTTAGTAGGTTAATTAGTAAACAATTTGTTGGTATGAATAGAACTTTTGAGTTTCTTAAAGCTTTTGCTACTTCTACACCTGAAGAACAAGATTAGTTGTGTGAGTTTTATTTACACAATTATGTAGTGCCAAATGAAACATAGTGGAACCCTCTAATTTTTGTAGGGGATCTTTAGATAAGGGCACTTGCATCCTATTATGGAAATGAACAACTCAAGGGTGAAATAATGGAAGAATATGAGGAGAAAGAGAAATCAATTGTTCTCCCCATAAGAAAAGAAGCTGAAAACCCTAATGCAATTATTGATGAGTGGTTTCAAAACTCATTGATCATAAAGGTGTGGGCAAGAAAATCATGAAACTCAAGAAAGCAGATTACGAAAGAATGCAAATGCTAGTTGTGGGTTTTGGACAACATTGTTACAAATATGTACAGAATAGATGGAATAGTTTGACCCCTGAATTACAAAGAAAGGAACTTCATTCTATGTATAATTGCACTGCCATGCTTCAAAGGGTACATAGGTATATAGAAATTGGTGTGAAAAAAGGGATTTATTGGGTACCACTCACCTTCCATCCACCTATCCTCCTCTATCTAGTTCCATATTGGATTGGGGAGAAAGGTGAGAAATGTGAGAAGGTTAGAAATATTAGAATGAGGCAACTTGCAACATATCAAGGTTTCTATTTGAAACAGACCCAAGGGGGTTAATGCAGTTATGGACCTAAGGTTGATTACCTTGTAGTACAATCAATATCCCTAGTGTTTTGTTTGGGGACAAGCAAAAGGATTGTTGGGGGAGTGACGGGTCTAGTTATTAGCTCATTTTCTATTGCTTTCATACATGCTTTTAGACACTTGTACATATATTTTCCAGATAGTACTACATTATATTACCTTTTCATATTTATTATGCAAACTTGGACCTAAAATATAATGATCTGGAAATATGATTATGATATAATAGTATTATATGGTTTATATGTAGATATGCATGAAATGTGGATAGAATTCTATGTTTTATTTATGATAGTTACTCTTGTGTATATGCTTTGTGAATTAACATTTTTGAAGCCAAGGAGTAACTATAGCACATAGTAGTTGAATGTTGTAAGTCGTAGCAAAAGGAAGACTAGGACAACAAAACCAAGGAGTTCTAGATCAAGCAGAATTTGATGATTGTTGATTAAAGGCACCTGATGGAGGTTGAACATGCATCATTATGACAAGTTAATAAGTGTTGAAGAAGAAAGACTCCTTTATTGATAGGATTTTGACAAATGTTTGTGTGTTTACATGCAATTCTATTTTACAGAGTTTTAGTCCTATTGGGATTCTTCTTTCTTTTTAGTTGTGGTTTGAAGAATTCAATATTAACTATACACTCTGATATTTAGGAATGGAAGTTAATGATTACAGTTAGTTGTTGCTTTGAATAAGATTCCCTCAAGCTTGTATATAGATGATGGTTGAATCCATAGATAAGCCAATTAGTTTTTCAATCTTTCATTATTTGTTATTTTTAGTTTGAAGACATGATGAATATTCAAAATGATTAAATACAATATGTGAGAAGATCTTATGTAAATCTTTCATGATATGCAATGAATAAAGTTGATTTCACTGGATGCATAAAATCTGTTAGTTAGATTTGGTTTTAGTTAAAGTGAGAACAACCAGGCCACTCAAGGTAACTATTCTTCACTTCATTTTCTAGTTTATTTCTATTTAATAGTTGTTTCCAGTTTATCACTACTTCATGAACTATTTTCAAGTTACATTAGGACCTCATACTTTTCTTATTGATAATAATTATTCATGAACATGCATGTAAAGGTTAACCAGTAGTTCTCTGAAGGGTAAATTAGCCAAGTCATAAATAGTTGTAGGTACCCATAGCCATTAGTTTTGGTTTATGTCTTTTACTGTTTTGCAAATATGTGAATTTCTAGCAAGTAGAATAACTTGAATAGGATAGCTTAGGTAGTTTTGAGTCTCTGAAGGCATATACAATGCTACACCATCACAAGTTTACAAACCTTGGGTTGACATTTTAATGTACTCTTTGCAATGTTGAGTGAACTGTTTTGTCAGATAAACCTCTAAATTGTGTAGGTTCTACCAAGTTTACAACACATTAGTTTAGACTCCACAATCACATTTTGATTTAAATTATGTTTGGAATTTAGAGGACACTAGAATAGCAAGGGACTATATGCATTGTACTTGGTAATTGTCAAATAGGTAGACATGCAACAATAATAAATTGAAAATAATAAAATGTATTTTTATTCAAAACTGTCCCACCCATTATAAAGGTAGAGAGGTAGGGTTTGTATGTGTCTAAAGTTACATTTCAATCAATGAATGTTAATCAATAACGAACTAATCCATTAATGCAAGTACCCATCATCACATACACACAATACAAAATAGAATAGATTATATAATTTATGAAAAACTATGTGGAAAAGATGCATGCATTCAACTTTATTTAATTCAATTTGAATTCAACCAATTTACACATTTTTCCAATCAAACTAGTAAACTATGGGTTTCATCAGAAATCAAAGCCACCATACACATGTCATCTTGGAAGTTGAAGGAAAAAACTATATGAAGACTAGCTAACTAAAAAATTACACAAATAGTAGATTTTTTTTTTTTTTTTGGTAAGTTGACATGGTGGGGTCATAATTATTTCCTAGAATAAACTAGTTGGATGTGTTGGAAAAATCTCTAGCAAACCTAGTTTGTGTTGCTTGGAGGAAAACATATAACACCCCTCCTAATTAATTGTTGAAAGTCTCAAGGGCCAATCCACTCCAAGGCCATAATTTTTTTTATATATTATAGATGTAGAAAATGTAATTTTTTTAATAAATTTCCTAGATTTGATAATGTAAATACCATCCAAATTCTCTTGGATCTTAGTTGAATCTGTCATGCCCATATTTGTACATGTGAACATAGACACAAAAACTCAAATTTTGATTCATTCCACCAAGTCTTCATGACAAGACTAAACTTAAAGTGAACTAAGCCATTCAATTAATTGCATTAATTAGATGTCACTTTAATAATTAATTTTTCACCTTAATAGTTAGTTTTATATATTTTTTAAACAAAAGGAATGTAGCTTGAAATATATTAATATATAAGAAGTAATTACATAAGATATAGAGTATGGGAGCCAAATAACAAAAATCTCTAGATTACATAGTCACAGGGGTCACAAAATAGGCCATATTCAAGGGCCAGAATACAACAACAATATGCATGTGTAGAAATACGAGAAGCATTCATGCCAATGTATAGAAACCCCAAAATTCACTTACATTTCTTTCAAGTTTTTAGGTAGAAGATTGATCATTCTTAGAATTAAAATCTAGAGTGGTAGGAGGCATTGGGGGGTGTGAAAAATGGGACAATTGGACCAAGAGAGCCCTGAAGAGATCTGAAACTCGTGCATATAAAATTGAGCCAATTTACTTGCCATGGATGCAAAATGCTTCATCCATTTTAGCCTCATCATGAAATTACAAAGCTCTTTTTAGTGCCAAATACACACACAAGTATCTTGAACTTATTTTTTAGGTCTTTATGCCTAAATAACCCCCCAACATAGCTTTTCCATTATGCAGATCATATCCACAAATTACATTGTTTGATGAATGTGCCACAAAATACTTATCATGGACATAGTCGACTATTAATTGTGTTACTAGTCCATAATTTTGCAACAAATCCATAACATTTGAGAGGAAGAATGAAGCTACTTGTGATAGATATAACATGCACACTTGGCTCTAGAGAATTTGGTCCTCGACAATTGTTCTTATCTCCACTTCAACCCTGGCACAATCCACCTTGAATACCTTCTTCAACATCTCAATCATGAACATGCTAGATTTTGGGTACTACCATTTGAGGATTAGGACAACTACCTATTTATTGAGAGGCTCGAGCTCCATACTTTGTAGAATAGACAAGAAAGAGGGGTTGTAGGTAGCCAAAAACTCAACACAAATGATGGGCTCAATCATTGGCTAGGTTTACTTTTACTGTTGTATGCTTTTATCATTTCTTTTGCTAAGTTTCAAAGACATTACCAAGACCTTACTTACCTCTTATATAATTTTTATACTCTTTTAAGCAATTTTAAGTATGTAGAAATAGAAATATGTTATGTTAATATATGTATGTATGAATACATGAATGTCTATAAAATTTCATATGATTCTACGTTTAATTTATGATTATTAAGAATGTGGATGCCTTAGGAATAAGACTAAAACCTTGTAGCAAGAAGGAATGTCAACCCACAACAATAGGTTTCTTAGAAATTTACCTTTATGGAGAAACTGTGTGCATGCAAAAGGTTGCTTTTGCATGTATTGTTTTGGCGGGAATAATAATATGGTTGAGCTATAAAATGTAAAATCAAGCTCATTTGAAGGGGTTAGAAGATTAGGAAAATCAATTTGACACTTTGCTACTTAGAGGATTAGAGTTTAGCAGTAGAGTAGATGGTATTTTTTGCATTCTTAATGTAGCTAGGTTAATTTGAAGATATTGGTTTCCCTACACTAGTGAAGTTTGCTGGAATTGTAAATGTTGTTTATCTATTTTACCACTGTAGAAGCAACAAGACTTAAACCTAGTTTAAGTTACGCTCTGGAATGAAATTTTCTTTGTTAACCATTTGATTTGAAGTTTTTTGAGGAATGAAATAAAGTTTTATCTTTTATTTAGTTTGAGTTGTAATGAATGATCTGCAATATGCTGTTGATTTTTGCACTGTGAATGAATGTAGCTATGTATTAGTTATAGGTTGATTTATTCTGCAATTTAATTTAGAGATTCCTTGAATAATAATAGGTCTGGTTAATTGGATGAATCAACATTCCTCTCTTTCTTGCGTCCTTGATCTATCTTTTTTTTTTCTTTATCCTTTGATTAGAATAGGTTTAGATAGGAATTAGATCTTGCAACAACCAAGAAGCTTAATAACCAACAAGCCCCTTGAACATTACAACCATATTGATTGCTTAGCAAAACAACAACATTGTGACCCAACACCCAGGACCTTGGGAAGTGTTTGATTTAATGATAATTCACTTCTTTTAGGAGAGGTAAGGTAATTGAATCTTTCCTGCATGTTGCTATGTCAATTTGGCCATCAACAAAATTGGCGCTAGAAAGAGGGTGACTTTAACACTTTTGGTTGGTTGCATGTTAGAGTGGGTTGGATCTTGGAAAACCCAACTCTAATGGGTAGCTCTATCCTTGAAATTACTCATGAAATTCATTTTCATATGCTTAATAGGCTTCCATTATTTTTCCCTAACAGTGGAAAAATTGCTAAAGATCATGTTAAGCTTTACAAGGATTTAATGACTTTTCTCTAGATTCAACATGAAGATATCGCTTGTCAACTATTTGTCAGAACACTTCAAGGTACAACATGGAAATGGTATGTTACTCTCCCAACAAATTCTATTTGTTCATGGAAGGAGTTAAAAATTCTATTCTTGGATCAATCTGATCCTTATGCGCATGCATGAGACTCATCACTTTAATTTGCAACTATGAATAAAGCAACACAATAATCAGTTTACCAATTCAATCATAGGTTTTTTTTTATGTTTCAACATGTTATAAATTCAAATCTGGTTATTAATGATCATGCATTAAGAGAAGATTATTTGTGGGATTTGAATCCTTCATTAGCATCGAATATTAAACGTTGTGGTGAGGTTACCTCCCTACGTGATGCATTCAACAAAACTCTCTTGTTGGTATAGGTTGGACTAGACATTAGAAATGAGAGTAATCAGAGCAAGATTCATATTGATCTTGTACTCGCAAGATTCCAACCTTTGCAGCCTTATGCCAGTTTACCCACCATCCCTACCTAGATGCAATCATTTTCACCATATAGCTACAACCTCCCTAATATTCCAAGCATCACATGCTCTAATGCTTCAAATTAGGTCAATCCCATGCAAGAACAATTGGAGAATCTAGCTTTGCAAGAGTCAATCACAAAGGCAAGTGTTCCACCTTCCAATGAATTTTTCTTGACTATATCATCTATTTTCAGTCATACTCTAACACATAATGCATTAAATCATGATGAAATTATAAGCGAAGGATTAGATGAAAAATTATATAATTTTGATGGTTTATTTGAAAAAGAGTGTGAGATGGATTCAAATCCTGAGCATATTGGAAAATCAAGTTAGAGTTTGATTTAGTTGAAGATGCTAATATTAATGACAATAGTGAAGGAGGTGGAGTATCAACATAGAACTGTTATCATGAAAAATCAGTGATTAAAGAGTCTTCTTCCAATGCTTTGAATAATTCTTCTAAGCAAGATGAACAAAAATGTGATGAAGGGACAAAAGAGTGTAGTTCATGTTGGGTAAATATTCCACATGCACAAAATTGATTAAATGAGAGATTGGAGGAAATAGGTGCTATGAGTTTGTCTGAATTTGCTATGTCAGATGGATGTAGGATACATTGGATAGATCAACATTATGAGACTAATTGTTGTGTTTTCCTTGGAAGGATGGATTGGTATTTGAAATGGTTGATCACTATTAAAGAGATATTCTTGGAAGATCCTTGGGATAGTCATCCACTCAATGAGGGAGATGAAAGAACTATCACCCATGAAAATGATAATGAATCCATCCAAAATGATGAGAGTAATTGTGAAAAGATGTCTAGCTCATCTCCATCATTTGATGACCTCAAGCCTTGTGTTGAAAGGGACTCTATGAATGACAAATTTTCTTTACCTTGTGCAAATTTGTTAGATGTGGAAAGTGAATTTATTGATGTGTTCATAGATTCTCTCTTGATCATTGATAGCAAAGAAACATCCTTTGACGAGTTGACACCAAGAAGTGATCTTGTTGATTTGAATGATAAATAGATTGAAAGAGAGAGCAACATATTTCTTGATGAAATTATGGATGAATTTCGCTATGAAGGCCAAGAAGATGATTTCCAAGTTGAATCTTTAGAGGAAGAAGTTTAAGTGGATTTGTAGATCCGTCAAGTGTTGCTTGATGGCCAACTGGATCAAATTTATGCAAGTCAATAATTGATTTTACTACTAATGACAATTCTGACATAGATGAGTTTAGTGTTTTGTTGCAACAAGGGATGCATGATGAGATTCAGCTTGATGAAATGGAAGAATATCAAGTGGACTATTGAGAGGTTGCCCCAAAAATTGAATCACTTCAAAATGATTTGTTTGAAGAAAATCCTCATTTGTCATGCTTTAATAAATTTAAACTTAACGATGGTGAGCTTGATGCTGATTTGCACGTTCTTGTCGATGATATGCAAGAACATGAAATGGGGAAGTATTTTCTTGGCTTTAACTCTATGCATTCTAATGAGCTATTTGTTAGTTAACAAATTTATCACCTAACTCTATATTCTTATGCCCACAAAAGGTGATAAATGTAACCACAGTTGAATCAGTAACATTACAACATTACAAACTTCAAACTAATTCTCTGCTTATTTAAAAAGGTGGCAGCTACCTTTATATGATATTCAATGAATGATTTTTAAACTAGTGATGCTTTTAACTAGAAAGAAAATAAAGGAAGGGAATTTTAACCAAAAAGATTCAAAGGTATCTATCAACTTCATGAAATAAGAAATGAAACTCCTTAAGAAAATATAACGACTAAAACAATATCACCGCAAAATTCTTATTCACAGATAATAACACCACAACAATACAACAAGATATCTCATCCATCATCCCAATAATAGATAACACACTAGAAAATATTCAGTATAAACATAATGAATTCATACACCATAATTCAAAGATTACGCATGCATGAACTTCACCAATGCCTTCTATATCAAAATAACAAATAATAGCAAATATAACAGAGTTTTCTCTAATGAGTAAATCAAAGTTTTCCCAAGAGATCCTAACCACATTAGTCGAATCCATATTTAAACATAGCAAATGGATTTGGTAACAATTTCTTGAAACTAACCGTACTAAAAATTAAAAAGAAGTTTTAACTTAAAAGAGCCAATTTTAAAGAAAGTATATGAAATACTAAAAATAAACTATGCATCGGTCCCACCCGCTTCAACTTCATCAGCTTCTAGTTCCTCAACCCCTTCTTGTCACAACAACCTTTCCTGCACCTTCATTCTGGCCTTGTACTCCATGTACCTGGTAATGATTGCAAAAATATCTTTGCTGCCCGATGTTAGTGTGATCTGAAGCTCAGTTCTCCATTTTCTGACGAAAACCTCAGACTCATTCAGAGTGTCAAACCTCCTTTCTGCTTCAGTTTTAAATTTTTTAAGATAGAGCTCCAACCTCCTGAGCTTTGAGAAAGATTCTTTAGTCATTGTAGTAGGATCTGCTACTTCCCTGTTGAAGAATTCTTTGAATTTCGAACAAATTTCCTATGTTTAGAATCTTCTCATCAAACTCATCCATTATTTTCACCTGCAAATCATGACAATTTCCTTTGATTTCTCCTAACATATCCAGATACTTTTCCAGTACTTCAAATATTTCTTTAACCAAGTCATCATATATGCTTAATTTCCATTTAAGTGAATTAGGCCACAAAGGATCTAATTCCTTGGGATCACTAACAATCTGCTCATTGATCAACTTCAATCGATCCATAGAAATTAATTCTTTCATTTCTTCTGAAAGCACATAAAAGACTGGTTTGATCTTTCCTAATCTATTGTAGTTTTGATATCAATCCTTTCCTTTTATCAACAATATGAGTGTAGGAAATCATAGATTTACTAATGAAAAGTACAACTTCCTGAGAAAATTCTTCAATCTACTCATTGTTAGCCTTGGAGTAATTTAGGTTTTTTCTAATCAACTGCATCACAGACTCATCAATAACTCTCTCTTGGGAACTAGAAGCTTCAATAGACAAAAAGGGAGAAACTATAGAAGAGATAAAGTTTTTGAAATCCAAAACCTGAGATTGCAATTTTACCCTTTCCTTTCTTTCTTCTTTTACTCGCTTGGCTAAAGCATTGAATGAGTAACTTGCGTGATATACATCACTCTCAAGTGTTTGGGGACCCATGTCAACATGTATAATTTTATAATTAGTTGTAGTGTAATGTCCCCATTTTCATGAGCATCAGAGTTCATAAGGATTAGCCTATCATTTGACCCTCGTAGGCTAACAGTTATGGATAGGGGGTCTTTTGTGGCAGTTACCTGGTGATTTGGTTTGGGCCTTTGCAGATGCTTATAGAGTGTTATTCATGCACTTACTATTTATAGTAAGTCAGGTCATCAGGGTTACTATTTTCGGCAGGGCACTTGGCTCAGTTGGATATCTCAGTTTCGACCCAGTTTGGTAGTTTGTTGAGCAAATGGAGAATAATGGATCATTTAATAATAATTAAATAATTATTATTATGACTTTATATTATAAAGTCAATTAAAGGAAATATTAATTAATTAAATGGCTTATTATAAAGTATTTTATAACTTTATAATATAAGGGAGATATTATTATTAAATGAGTATTTATTACTCATTTAAAAAGGGATGCCATTTATTAATTAATGAGCCTAAGTTGAAAAGGGCGAATTAAATAATATTAAATGCATTTTGAAGTTGCTTTTTTGGAGGGTTGAGCTTGTGAAGAGAGTATTTATTTCACAAAGGACAAATAGAACTCATTAATGATTGATTATTCAAATTTGTCTTCATCTCTCTGAGAATATTGGAGTTTGAGAAATAAGGGTTTCTGTAAATCAGATTTTGGAGAACGTTCCCTCTTCAGAATCAAGCATACTGAGGTTGTGAAAGATCAACTGAAGATTGCTAACCAACGTGGCTTCATTCAGGAGTCATACTTGAGCATATTGGTGAAGAAATACAAGCATTCCAAGGGTTTCATGATTATCTATTTGCAGATAAAAAATTTAAGAGTTAATCATTTGCACAACAAAATTGGTGTTGGCTGCTATAGTACGTGCTATAGTACACGCTACAGTACCTGCGCTACAGTACGCGCTACAGTGATCTACTACAATACCATTGTGAACAGTGGTTCGCTACAGTGGCATGGTGAATAATAAAGCAAGGGTTTAATATTGATTTTTTCTCTGTTTATTATGCAAATTGACCATCTTCAGCTATTCATGCTTGGTTGTGAATAAAATCATGTTTTTTAATTCATAAATCAGTTGCCTTTTTGTATGCATGTGTGCCTTTTTATATTGTAAGAATTCAATTAATAAAAGGAAGGCATTTGTAGCTCATTGGTATCAAGTGTGCTTAGATATTAGCATGTTTTGTTTTTTTTTCAATATCTAGCATCATTTTAATTTAAAAACTAGCAAAAACATTTATGAGCAAAACTCATTGAAAAACCACAAACCATCAAACTCAACAAAACTTTACTATTCAGTATAGATTGGGGTTTAGAGACACCAGGTCTCTTATAGTGGTATCTGAGTGGTCTCCTGCATCCTGTTGGGTGAGTCATTTAAATTTAGAACGAAGAAATTATGGCTTCTGACAAATCCACGTATGAAGTGATGCAACAATTGTATGGTTTGATGAGTGATCCTGAATTTAAAAAGGGATATCTAGTGATGTTTGAAAAATATAAATGAAAGGAAAAGGAAGAACAAGAGGTCTCTACAAGTGAGGTATCTAGAAACCTCTACAATGAGTTTTCATCAGTTGGTGACCAGCACATAGCTAATCCTATGGAGAACAAAAATCAAACCTTAGAAAACAAAACATAAAATTCATCTATTGGCAGTGAATCCCAGGATCGTGCTATGGATGGACTTGCAGTGACTTTGGCAGCAAAAGTGTGTGAAGATATTGTCATAACAATAGCTTCTACCTTTCTAGTCGAGCCATCTTATGAGGTACATAGCAGTAGTACCTTTGATGATATTGTGTGTGAAGTTGATAGCACACACAATGCTTCTTATTAGTTTGTTGAGCCAATTCAGGAGTACGAGTCAATTTATTGTTCCAGGGATTCTGAGATGGGTGATTCAGATCAACATGGAGTGATTGTGCAATTTGTGAATAATCCATTATCCGAGTTCGATGGTGGATTAGTCTATGATAATCCACTCTTCGAGTTGGAAACTAATCACACTCCTGATACTAGTTCAGTTTTGGGAAATGATCACAGTGTTTGGGATCTTTCCAATGCATTGGGGTTCCAAATAGGGTTCACAGAGGAGTTTTACAGTGTGTACACGGTGAGGAGTGCTTACAGTTTTTCCTTTGATCTACCTGTACATGATTCGTATTTGATGCACAATTATTGTGTGAATGATGATTCTCTTTGCGCAGTCAAGAGAAGCAAATAATTTTTGTGCTTAGAGTTACTATCTTTAGAAGGTGAGATTAGAGGCTGCAAGTTCCCAACTGAGTTGTTTGCAGGGGATTACTTGCAGGATCAGAGGTTGGATTTCCATCATGCTAGTGTGTACTTGATAGAGTTTTCTACTTCTAGGTTTCATGGAAGTGGTAGTGGCAGTGGACATAATGGTTTGGTTAGTAATCACATCCTTGGGAGTTTCAGAGGGACTGTTGAGAGATGTTGTGTTGCAGATGCTTCCCGATATCCTTACTTCATTATGATGCATGGATGTGAGTACCGTTTATATTGGGATCTAGGTGGCGACAAGATTGGTACTATGTTTTGTATGGGTCCCAATGGATTGCTTCACCATTTCTGACACAGTGAAGCTGAGATCAGAGTAGCATAGAGGAAGTTAGAGGGTATCAGGCATGGCATACTTCCATTTCGGATTTGGGATCCAGGGATATTTTGTGCAACTATGTTTATGCTGGTGCTACAGGAGTCAATTAGAGATGTGTGGGAAATTTCACAATTCTTCTTTTGGGCCTCTCGAGGACTGGAGTTTCTTTGCAGTGGAGATTGCTTGGGGACAAGCAATTTTAGGGAGGGCAGACTGTAATGTCCCCATTTTTGTGAGCATCAGAGTTCATAAGGATTAGCCTATCATTTGACCCTCGTAGGCTAATAGTTATGGATAGGGGGTCTTTTGTGGTAGTTACCCGGTGATTTGGAACATTACTCCTCAACTTGATTCAGGTTTGGGCCTTTGCAGATGCTTACATAGTGTTATTCAGGAACTTACTATTTATAGTAAGTCAGGTCATCTGGGTTACTATTTCTAGTAGGGCACCTGACTCAGTTGGATATCTCAGTTTCGACCCAGTTTGGTAGTTTGTTGAGCAAATGGAGAATAATGGATCATTTAATAATAATTAAATAATTATTATGATGACTTTATATTATAAAGTCAATTAAAGGAAATATTAATTAATTAAATGGCTTATTATAAAGTATTTTATAACTTTATAATATAAGGGAGATATTATTATTAAATGCGTATTTATTACTCATTTAAAAAGGGACGCCATTTATTAATTAATGAGCCTAAGTTGAAAAGGGTGAATTAAATAATATTAAATGCATTTTAAGTTGCTTTTTTGGAGGGTCGAACTTGTGAAGAGATTATTTATTTCACAAAGGACAAATAGAACTCATTAATGATTGATTATTTGAATTTGTCTTCATCTCTTTAAGAATATTGGAGTTT
Organism: Sequoia sempervirens; assembly: GCA_007258455.2. Taxonomy (NCBI): domain Eukaryota; kingdom Viridiplantae; phylum Streptophyta; class Pinopsida; order Cupressales; family Cupressaceae; genus Sequoia; species Sequoia sempervirens. The sequence continues at coordinate 23,017 of VDFB02191811.1, forward strand.
GAGAAACAAGGGTTTTTGCAAATCAAATTTTGGAGAACGTTCCCTCTTCAGAATCAAGCATACTGAGGTTGTGAAAGATCAATTGAAGATTGCTAACGAATGTGGCTTCATTCAGGAGTCATACTTGAGCATATTGGTGAAGAAATACAAGAATTCCAAGGGTTTCATGATTATCTATTTGCAGACCAGAAATTTAAGAGTTAATCATTTGCACAACAAAATTGGTGTTGGCTGCTACAGTACGAGCTACAGTACACACTATAGTACCCACGCTACAGTATGCACTACAGTGATTTGCTATAGTACCATTGTGAATAGTGGTTCGCTACAGTGGTATGGTGAATAATAAAGCAAGGGTTTAATATTGATTTGTTCTCTATTTCTTATGCAAATTGACCATCTTCAGCTGTTCATGCCTGGCTGCGAATAAAATCAAGTTTTTTAATTCATAAATCAGCTGCCTTTCTGTATGCATGTGTGCCTTTTTATATTGTAAGAATTTAATTAATAAAAGGAAGGCTTTTGCAGCTCATTGGTATCAAGTGTGCTTAGATATTAGCATATTTTGTCAATTTTTCATTATCTAGCATCATTTTAATTTAAAAACCAGCAAAAACATTTATGAGCAAAACTCATTGAAAAACCACAAACCATCAAACTTAGCAAAACTTTACTATTCAATATAGATTGGGGTTTAGAGACACCAGGTCTCTTACACACAGTTATCTTATCATCATCCAAATATTTTAAAGGTTCCACAATCTCTAGTATTTGATTACCTGAAACAGAGTCATCCAGTATTCTTGACATTTTTTGAGCTTTCTTGGGTCTTGAAGAAGATTGGAGTAATTTTTCCACTATATCTACTTCGACAGATGTTGTAGGAGTGTATTTTCTCTTCTTTTCCATTTCCTTGTTTAGCCATACTGGAGAATTTTGTATCAGAATAGAACCCTTATCACTTTGAATAACTTCCTTGGACTCAATAGGAACAATTGATATATTCTCTACAGGAGGAGAAGGTTCTTCAGACAAGGGTAGGAAAGTATTATCTTCAACAATTTTCCTAAAAATGTTATCCGAATGTTTTGGTGCAGGTTTTGTTTGGACATTCTTCTTTTTAAGAGGAGGGGTAGATGGGCTGTCTTATTCACAAATTGACTTCAATTTGGTTGACTCTTCAAGTTTTTCACCATCACCCCCAGATTGCAAATTGGCACTAGAAGACCTAGTGGCTATTCTTGCTGATGATGTACTTCTAGCGACTACCTGACTAGCTCCCTGTTCATTTTTTTGAGAAGATTTTGGTTCATAAACATAACCAGTAGCCTTATGCCTTTTTCCCTCTAACCAATCTTGAGTCCTTTTGAATATTGGCTCAACCCGTGCACTCATATAAAACTTCATCTTTACCCTAGTCAAATCTAGGATGCAATTTGTCAAGCAAATTCTCATATTCGGGGTCAAGAACCACCGAATCTTCAGTCACATTTTCAAGAATTTTGAAAGAAAGACCAAAGGTTTGTATCTTCTCAAGGGTTAACCTCATATGATCTCTCCTAAACACTTCATTTTCATCAGTACAATCCTCCCAAAAATCCTCAATTGAGGGTTGGTGTTGATATGAGCCAGAAGCGTACAGGTTTCCTTTTATAAAGCCCTTGCTGTCAAAATTAGTTCTCACAAACAAGTATTGGAGATTGTATTCTTTAAGAATATTCTCAACAACTTTAGCCATCTAATTTTTTTTGCATGAGAAGGAAGGAGTAACTAATGGGAAGGTATACCCCTGTTTTCCCATATTGATGTATTTTATATTCACTATGGCCATTTGTCTACAAACTTCTAGAAATACCAGCAAATCTTTGGGATACTTGGGAAATTTAAGTGAGGCCTTTTCATAACCTCCTATCCTCAAAAAAGAAAACCTATCAAACTGGATGTAAAAACTTCCAAACTTCAACACCAAATATTTTGACTCAGGGGAAAAACACATTTCAAGTTTTCCATCCAGTTTTCTTACAGCCTCCATCAAAAATGTGTCATTAACAAGACAATATTCTCCCATTCTAACCTACCTGGTAAAATGTGGATAACATTTATATACGAGCATGCTAGAAGTTGGTGGAACTTGGGGTTTCAACCCTGGCCAGAAAGATCTCTGACTAGCAATGATATATATCAAACAAGAACACAAATGAAAAGCGGTAGTCTTTTGAAAATTGGCTAATTGTTCATGCAGATGGAAGCAAATTATCTTAGCCCAATTGATAAACACATCATCATCATAGATAACCAAAATAAACTAGCACATCCAGTCTTCAAATAATTCAATTTGTGCATTCTCGACAATACGGTGAAGCAAAGCAATGGCATCAACAATTTCCACTTTAGAATGCACCCTTTTAAGTTTACTGGGTAATTGGGACTTACCTCCTTTCTCCGATTTTAACCACCGTTTGGCCATATAATTTTTACACTAGGCTTCATTAACCCTAAAGAATTCATTAGTTGCTGCAAAAGACATTTCTTTTACAGGTGCCTTCTTTGGAATTCTCAATGTCTGAGAAATGACTTCAGGGGAGATTTTAGCAACAATGGTCCCATCCACAACCTTAATTTCTTGGGTTTTAGGAATGTACCTTCTTGCGCATGCAACAATTAGGTCTACACTCAACACAACTTCTGGAAAACCCCCGGCGTGAGCTAATCCATTTTTGAGCACCTTTGCATCTACAATAAAATTTTCTTTACTATCCAAACGTGCTCAAAACTCTTCCAACTTAAAAATTCCTAGCTCTGTATCTCTTACACTGAGCCAATGATTTTCAATTTTAGACTGCATGAGGTCACCATGCCTAAGGAAATGCTTGAATTCCTAAAGAAATAATAGCAGCAGGTAGAAGTACAGCCGAGGCTTTAACAAATAAGTTCTCACCACCTTAATCCATGAAAAATGACAAGATGTGCAATTGGTACTGAATTAATACGACACTTTATTTTATTTTGCAATAATGAAAACCTTAAGGTTTGAGTGCCTTGTAGAAATATTGATAAGACATCTCCTAACCGCACCATACACTTTATTAAATGCAAGAATGGTGTCTTGAAACCTGCAGAACAATCAACAAACTCCTTTGTCACAGTGACTTGAAACTTGACAACCTAAAGTCAGGAGTTACAAAGTTTTAAGAACCTATGACTCACCTACTCCACACTTGACGCTATAAAGGATAATAAGTCAGGCTATCAGAAAGTTAAGTAAAACACAAACCCAATGACATAAGTAACAAACAAGGAGCATCGAAAAACTAAGTTTCACAACTAGGAGAACACACGACAAAAAGTTAGAAACTTAGTGAAACCCACGACAAAGGAATGGAATGAATATGAAGGCCTTTAACCTAAGCGGGAAATGTGAACAAGGGGACATAAATTAAAAACATGATACATAGTATATTTGTGAGTAACATTGGCTTTGAATGGGGAATAGGATTGATAGGATGTAGAGAATTTAGAAACATGACATAAAGGCTTATTCATTGGGCAACGAAGTCAAAAACCAGACAAGCCAAAAATGAACCAATAAAAAAAAAAGGAAATAATTATGTACAGGGACAAACCCAACAAAAGATTTAATTAATTAATTTCAAATCTTTCCCATTATAGGCAAGAGGCAGAATAGTACCTTGAGGATAAGCCAAATGGAAGGAATGATCACCAACAGGTTCCTTGATCAAGAATGGTCCCCTCCATAGAGAATCAAAATTTTAATGTGCTCCCTTTGGCTCTCTTCTTCTATCCCAAAGAAGAACTGAATCACCAACAACAAAGTCTCTTTGTCTAGCTCTTCTATCAAAAACCTTTTTTTACCATTTGCTGATGTTTAGAAATTCTATCAACCACAACCTCTCTTTCCTCTGTCAGTTTGTCCAAATACCTGATGCATTTTTCTAAGGCATCTTGAAATTGCCCATCTTTAATAACCTTTTGCAAGTCAAGCGCCAAAATATCTAATGGTGTAGGTAGAGTACTATTAGTGCCATATACTAATTGGAATGGAGACATTCCAATAGCTCTTTTGCATGTAATTCTATCAGCCCATAATGCATCATATAACTTCTTATGCCATCCTCTTTGATTTTCATCGACCAGTTTCTTAATAATGGAGATTAGGTTTTTATTGCTTGACTCAGCTTGCCCATTTCCTTGTGGATAATAATAAGATGAATGAGCAAGACTAATACCATAGTCATAATATAAAAGAGTGATCTTAGCATAAGAGAATGAGCTAGCATTATCAGTAACAATCTTCTTTAGAACTCCAAATCTTACCAAAATATTCTCCTTCAGAAAGTTACACACAACTTCAGTAGTAGTGTTTTTCATTGGGATAACTTCCACCCACTTAGTGAAATAATCCATGGTGGCAGTATGTGTGTATGTCCTACACTAGAACTAGGATTGATTGGACCAATAAAATCCAGACCCCAGTGTTGAAAGGGTTCATCAATTACAACAAGTCTCAAAGGTAGAGTAGCTAGTTGGGGCCTACCAGTGAACTTTAAACACTTCTCACATTTTGACACCCAATTATATGCATCCTTAAATGTACATGGCTAATAAAATCTATGACGCAGGACCTTAAAAGCTATTACAGAAGCTGAAAAATGCCCACCGCATGCTTCACCATGAAAGACTTCCAACAATCTTTTCTACTCCTCTTTGTCAACACATCTCAGAAAAGTTCCATCCACACCTTTTTTATATAGGTTCCCTTCCCAAATTTACATACTTGTTCACCTTAAGCTTCATATTTCTCTTCTCTTTTATTGACAAGTGTGATGGATGATCACCATAAGTTAAGAAGTAGGAAATATTAGAAAACCAGCTATCTATTGTGCTTGTGAACAACACCAATGGTAAATCTTCTGCTTCATCAGATTTATTTTCAACAATCAATTTATCCAGACCCTTTCCTCTCACCAAATTGGTGGGCTTAATATCTAGATCATATTCTTGAATATAAGCTATCCAAGATCCCCTTTTGTTACATCCAACATCTTGTTGAGTAAGAATACTTTTCATAGTAGTTTCAGGAACAAAAACACTAGCATGAGAATGAAGAATATAAAACTTGAAGCTCTTGAGTGCCTTCACAACAACATATGCATATTTTTCAAATGGTGAATATTTGAGTTCATATTTCTTCAAAGGATTACTCATAAAATAGATAGGAGCTTCAATACCTTGTTCATTCTTTTGTAACAAAATAGTTGATAGAGTATGCTCGGAAGCATAGCTATATATAATGAAATTTTTAGTAAAATCAGGATGGAACAAAGTAGGAGTGTTTACAATTGTTGTTTTAATATCTGTAAAAGATTGCTTCCCTTGCTTTCTCCACTTAAATATAGGTTGATCCTTCATCATATCAAAGATGGGCTTAGTCAGTTCAACAAAATCAGGAACAAGTCTCCTTAGAAAATTCACTTGACCAAAGAAAGACCTGATACCATCTTTGTTAGCAGGTAGCCCCAGCCACATGATTGATTTCACTCTTTCTGGATCTATTTTAATTCCACCTTTCAAAACAATGTGACGTAAATTTTTTCCCTTAGTTACAACGAAGATAAAATTCTTAGGATTTAAAGATATACCCTCCTCTCTACAATGTTGTAATACAATTTCCAAGTCGTGTAAATGATTGGCTCTTTTCTTAGAAAAAATTGTTAAGTCATCCAGATAGATCACTATAATTTTATTTCTGAGGTCTCCAAAAGATAGATCCATAGCCCTTTGAAAAGTTTCCCCAACATTAATAAGTCTGAATGGCATTCTATTATAAGCAAAAACACCAATAGGTGTGGTGAAGGCTGTCTTATGCTGATCTTCTGGAGCTACCTCCACTTGGTTATACCTTGAGAAGCCATCAAGCATAGACATCATTTTAGAGTCAACAACTGTTTGTAGAATATGATCCATCATAGGTAGCGGATAATTATCTTTCAGGGATGCTTGGTTCAGGTTCCTGAAATCAACACATATCCTTATTTCTCCATTTTTCTTCCTTACCAGAACTATATTAGCTACCCATGTGGAATGATGGATGGGGTAGATAATTTTTTCTTTAAGCATTTTATCAATCTCATTAAAAATAGCTTCTGCAACTTTGGGATTATAAGTCCATTGTTTTTGTTGGTAAGGTGTGGCACCAAGGTTTAGTGAAATATTGTGCTAAAATTCTCCTTTTCTAAACTTCTTTGGATCTGCATAACACCATGCAAAGACATCCTTGTAGTCTATCAACAAGGAAATAAATCTCTCTCTTTCTTCCTAAGAACAACACTTTCCAATACAGATGATCTTAGGATCATCATCTATACTGATATTCACCTCGTCATATTCGGTAGGTGCTTCAATTGAGACTTTGTTTTTCTATTTCAAGTACTGGTCATGTCTGCCAAATAAATGCTCCAAGGACACTAATCCTTTTAGAATTTTGTTTCCATTTAACTAGATAATATTTGTCTCTTTTTCATCAGGGGTAGTGATATCACCTTCTAGAAAATCTCCACTTTTATCATCACTACCTTCAAAATAAATGTGAGCAAAAGCTTCAACCTTCTCCAAAAACTCAATAATTTGTTGATCATTATTGAAAATTTGCCAATGATTGACATTATCGGGAACACTAGGTCTATACACAATTTTAATTCTATATGAATCATCTTTAAAGTCTATATAAGGAAAAAGTAATGACACTGAGACTGCTAATGAATCAACCCTAGTGTTTTGCTCCCTTGGAACAAACTCTATAGAAAAAGCATCAAAATCTTCTATACAATCCCAAACTCTGTTCCTATAGTGTTTAAGCTGACTATTCTTCACATTATAAATTTTCCTCACCTGTTTCACCACCAATTCTGCACCTCCTATAACCCTCAACTATTTGATACCTTTCTCCTTATCCATACTTAGACCAATCAATAGAGCTTCATACTTGGTCATGTTATTAGTATTAGCAAACTCCAATTTGAAAGAAAAAGGAAATTTATAACCATAAGGGGAAATTAGAACTACACCAACACCTAACCCTATATTAGCACAACTCCCATCAAACTCTAATGTCCACAATTCATTGATTAAATCAGGGTTGATAGGGTTTGGAACTTCTCCATGATCAAAAGTGCACATGTAAGTTCCTGGTCCTATTTCAACAAATAAAATGTCTGCTCTTAGATCTCCTGACTTTAATATAGTGAATTTTGGTTTAGGTTCAGGATTCGGGCATATCTTCTTTCCCTCTAGAGGTATCAAGGCATGGGACCAATCCATTTGTATTTCTCCACCTAAGTCCTTAAAGAAAATTATACTCAAAAGCATGGCATAACTGGCTAGAATATCAACAACCAATATGGTCAATTTTAATCTCTTTTTGGGAAAAGTAGCTAGGGCTACTTGGGCATCCTTGATTTGGCCTATGATAGGGACCAATGACCCATCCATGGAATAAAATTTTCCCTAGGAGGAGGTATAAGATAAACCTAAAAGCTTTAGCTATCTGAGCAGGCATTATATTTTCAGAAGCTCCAAAATCAATAATACAATTACTCAATTTGAAACCAACAATGTTCAATGATATATAAAAAGGTTTCGGTTTCATGAATGGGTTTTGTGAACTTGAAGGTTTATCGATAGTATTGGAATAGACCTGATTCTCAAGGAAAAGTTCATTTTTGTTAGAGGTTTGAGCATTGCACTAAGGTGGTGAGGACTCTTGCTTAACATATCTAACCAACCTATCTAATTCTGAGGGATTGAGTCTCAAATATTCGGCCTGTGAAATTTGGATTTTGGTATTCTTACAAGTCTCAACTATATCAAATGAACTAGAAGGGAGAGTTTTAGAGAATGGAGAAGATGGTACCTCCTCTGACACACTCTTAGGAGTTGTTTATTCTTTCCTTTTCTTCTTGGTCAAAATATACTTTGGGGTTGAAGATGAATCACTTTGATCAACTTTGGCATGTTGTGCTCTAGTGAAAACAACACAATTAGGATCATCAACTCTGACATAAACATCTTCTCCATCTTCCGTTTCTGATACAAATTCAAAGAAATTCATGCCGACATCATTGGATGAACCAAGTTCCTCTACATATGGTTCCACAACATGTTCATTGGTTGAAATCATTTGCATGTATCTAATCATTTTTGGATAGGTAGCTCCATCATGGTATGAAGTTAAGTGACAATTACAATGATTTCCTTTATTTGGAGGAGGAGGACCTTCAATTTCCAACCTTTGATGAGGAGTAGCTAATAATGGGGTTTTGTTAGGAACTGCTTGATAATTCCTTGACATATCTTGATAAGGTGTTTGCAAAGAACCCTTAGGCATCTGTCTCTTGAGAGTGATTATATCATTAGCCATTCTCTGAATGATTGGGTTAATAGAATTCATTGGTGATGGTCTCCCAATTTGTAATTCCTTCTTCCATTTCCTAGAAATAATCAAATCATCCTCTATTGATATGGCCTTAGTTTTGGCAATGACAACATCAACGAGACCTTCTCTTTTGATAATGAAACTCATGTCTGATGGAAGAGTGTTTATGAACATTGCTTTCAATAGTTATGCACCAGGTCTCATATTAGCATAAATTCTATTATGTAACTTATCAAATTTGGCTACAAAATCTCTCATTGACTCATGAACTTCCTTTTTCATCAAACCTAGTTGAGCAACCAAAACTTGATCATCTTCTGTAGACTTAAATCTGTTCTCGAACCTTGTTCTCAAGGCAGCCCAACTCTTGATAGCACCATTTGGGAGGGAATAAAACCAATCAACAACAACATCTGTCAAAGATTCTACAAAGAGCCTCATAGCAACATCCTCATGTTGTATTGCAAGAATGGAAGAAGTTGCAAAGAAAGCCCTTATGTGCTCATCAAGAGAGACTTTCCCATCTCCAATAAACTTAGGTATGACCTTTCCTGAACCTCTAGGCAAATCATGTAGTTGTGCACCCGCTCCAAAAGCTAAGGGACCTATCACGACTCCCCATGGAACTAGTTGAGCCATCACTAGAGGAACTAAAGAAAAATTTACTTGTGTAGGGAGGGTAGTACCACACAAAAGAAGACTTTGACAAGATATCTTCTGGACTAAAGATATAGTAGGTTTCAGAAGAGGAGGAGAAGATGGTCTACTAATAGTCTTGACTTTTTGGGTAGGTGGGAAATATGAGAAATCAACCGTTTCTATGAACTCAAAATGGTCATCTATAATCTCTTTTTTCTTATCACCCTAAGTATATCTTTTTGAAGCCACATTTTAGATAAGATACTAATAGGCCAACGAAGTTGTCAACTTTCATTTATTGATGATTTCGAGGAAGATTTCACCTATTATTCACTTTGTTCCTAGGGGCTTGTGCGGGAGGACCTCTTACTCTTCTAACTAGAGGAGGAATATTTTCTACAAACACAATCTCTTGTGCATTCTCAAAATGCAACACGTTTTCTCTAATAATATCTCCAATTCCTTCCTCTTCTTCTAATACTCTGTTAACTTGGAGATATTGATAATTGGTTCTTCTTTGTTGCCAAGCAAGTAACTTGAGACCAGTAATTATATCTTCTTGATCTCCAACTAACCAATCTACATT
>VDFB02191813.1:0-15951 GCA_007258455.2 Sequoia sempervirens
CTTTATCATGTCAATTTTAGTTGCAAAATGATAGCATTGCTTGTTTGCCATGGAAATTTTTGTAATTTCCCATCTTAGGAATGTCACATTTGATCAATTTTGTGTGATTTGATTGCATTGAAATTGCAAGTTGCATTCCAGTTTAGAAGAAAATTGTCCATCTGTTTAGTCAAAGCCCTAGAAGCAGTTGCCTAGTGTGGCAATTCATGGAAATAATTAAATCTAGAGATCCATTCAAGCTGGAACAAAATTGTTTTACAAGGATGATCATGTCTCAGTTACACACCATGTGGTAAATTTGAGGCTAGATTCCTTTCAGTTTGAGAGATATTAAAACTTCATTATTAGTCCAACAGGGTGCAGAAACAACTAAATCAGGAGTTTCATAGAAGGTGGAGTGGAATGGTTGTAGTCACCCGAAAGCCAAGTGAATATGTTATAGTCGGTTAGGTAATAAATAAATAAATAATTGTGTTTTGTAATTACATGTTAGTCCCCGACGGTTGTTATAGTTGGTTAGTAGTTACCGAGAGTTGGTAGACTTAACCAACATCGGTCTACAATTTATATGTACTTGTTCATAGTCGAGGACCACATGTTTTGATATTCCTATATAACTTGCATATTGAATGAACAAGAATAAAGCTATAATCTTTTGAATCATGGTTATTAAATTATATTATGTTTTGTAATTCTACTATTTTTGTTTACTCTGTAAATTTGTCAAAGTAGAATAAGCGAGTAAACCTTTGGTGTTGTTGTCGATACGAACTCTTGTACACAATACATACACGAGAATCATGGTGTTGTAATGGGTTAGCCAGTTGAAGACCAGTACAAGAAAACAAAGAAAGAGAAGATGTGTTGACAAAAGATGTAATGTCCCCTTCTCAGTGACCACTCAGAATGCTATTTTAGCCTTATTAATTCCCGAAGGCTAAAAGCGTAATAAGGGAATTCATTTATTTAATCATTTAATATTGCCTAGGAAAAAAAAAAGCTAAAGTTAAAAGGTAATATTAAGTGATTAAATAAATAAGGTTATTATAAAGTGACTTTAAGTGAAATATTTTAAAAGTTACTTTATTAAGTCACTTTATAATATTTGAGTGGGAATTTAAGTGGGGAAATGTAAAGGCAATTAGAATCTCATTTTCATGCATTATTGGATATTATTCTACACATTCATTTTGGAGAGCTTTTTGAAAGCTTCTTTGGTCTGTGGGTTTGGAAACCCCAAGGCACTAGTTTCAGTAGTGAAACTATCTACCCTAACTGGATTTGTAGAGGAAGTTATTCAGGCTATTTATAGGAGCGACTAATGCAAATTTAGTGGTCTCCTTTAGAGACCAAATTTGAGGGGAATCGATTTATTTCAAGGTTGAATTCAAACAAGGGTTTGAGATGGAAGATAATACTTCTTTTCTGATTATCGTGGATTCCTTTCACTGAGTCTATTGCTGCATCGAGTGTCTATGTTTGGAGTTTATATCAGTCTATTGGAGGACGTGACATATTGAGAAACCCTAGGCAATAGACTGCTGCATCTTCTGGAGCCAAAACATGGTCATTATTTGGAGGTTTCTGATCATTGTTGAGGGATGGGCTGTCTAGATAGAACCCACGACTTGTGCATTGGGTGTTGAGGTTGGAACGTAGCATTTTGTGTGAGTTTCTGACTGTTAAGGAAGCTCTAAGGGAGGGCGTGTTTATCAAGGAGTGAAGTGTTGGAGTTTGGGAGTCAGAGACTATCTATAAGGTGGCGCCTTCATCTCTAGAAGTGAGTTGGAGGGCTTACAAGGCAGGACATGGGAGTTTGATGTTGTTTTGGGCAAAGTTCATCCATTTCCACACTCATACGCTGCTCAACTGTGACATTTACCAGGTCTGAGAGTCTTTAACTGTGTCTAAATTCTCTTTCATAACTTTTGGGTAATATTGAGCTCATTTCTGGGCAACCTTCTGTGGTATATCAGTCATTGTAATGTTGTTGGCATGCTCAGTTCCATAACAGTAAGGTCTGGTTCACTTCTCTGAGTAAATTTCTACCATAACTGTGTGTAAGGGTTGCTCTACACTGTGTATTAGGACTGCTGTTCAAATCTAGGTCGATATACTTTGCAATCAGACTTGTCTATGCTTGGAAATTAATGAAATAACTGCTATCACAATCTCTTTAATGATGCTATTTAATGTAATGCAATGCTATGAAGAGTGTGGTTCACTAAGGTTTAGTGAATGGTGTTACATGTCGTTTCAGTCACCGAACCCTTATTTATCAGTCCATTTTGTACTGTTGTTCATGAAATGCAAAAACCAATGATATGTTCAGTCTTGCATACGAAGGTTTATTGAAAACCATCATATTCTATCATGTCAAATGCTCAGAAAATCTTATTGTGCAAACTCAATTTATGTTTACGTAATTGACAAATGAAATGTCATATTAAGTACTTTGGAAAATTATTGTCAATATAGCAAGGGACATTATAGAAGACCTCATAAACTTGTGGGATATTTCTCTAAAGGAAAACATACAAAGGGAAGCTCTCAGGAGAGAGGTCCCTTAGGCAGCCATTTGGGACGATCTAACTATCAACCTGGAGGTCGACTGCCTTCTCGATAAGCTACCAAGATTGATCGCACGTCACTACATCATACTCCAGGATCTTCGGGCTGACAAATACAGAGAACAAAGAAGACAAAAAATACAACAATACGAAGAACAAAACAAACAAGAGGAAGAACATGACATTAGTCACAAACGTACTCTCAGAAATTAATGCCTATATGGCCAAACAAAGACAGGAACCGAATTCCAAGCAGTCAGGAATTGTCAAAAAACGAGTACAAAGATCTCTAAGAGTAAAGGAACAAGAGGAACAACGAAGATGACTAAGAAGAATTGTCAAAGAAACAAACCAAGACTTTGTTGACCAACCAAGACAATTGTCTGTAGAGACAGTAATGAATGATGAAGAAGAAAGAGACTCTGAAAATGAATTAACCAAAGGAATTGAAAATAACATATGTTGCATCCGAGAACTATCCATATCAAGAGAAGAACTGAAAATTGGAGGATCTGAACCAAAGACCCTCAGATGTAGGGAGTGCAAGAACGACCCCCAGGATACCCGAAGTGCAGAGGACATTGAGAGTTGATGAGTGGAGCATGTGTACGTGGCCATGAGTGTAGGACAAGCATCAAAACATACTGAGTGAAACAAACCAAACAAGTCCAACGCATAGGGAGAACATTGGGAAAGGAAGATGGTGACTCTGCCAGCCATTCTGAGTGTGGAAAGGCAGAAACTGCCAAAATTTACAGGGAATGGATCAAAGGATCCGATGAGACATTGCAAAACTTGTGAGACCATATGGATAGCGAGGAGTCAAGAAGACAAAGATTAATGGCTGAGAGTGTTCCCAACAACGCTATGAGGCATGGCAATTGATTGGTTCACTGAATTGGCAGTAAAAGACACAACCTCATGGGATGCATTGAGAAAGGCATTTGAAGCAGAGCTTAGACTATTACGGGACAACAATGAGATTGTTGTCGAGATCTATAACACCAAACAAGGGAAACACGAGAACATGCGAGCTTACAATCATAGGCTGAAATAATTGTTGGTAAAGTTAGACAACCAACAGGCAAATGGATTGAAGAAGCGTTGGTTCATCAAAGGACTAATACCCTCGCTACACAAGAAAATGAAGGTAGTACCTCCATCATCGTAGACAGAGGTTTACAACCGGGTGATGGACATCGAGAGTGAAAACAAAACATCCTCTTGAAGAAAATGAAAGACAGATGACGACAAGAGTACAGACTACAACAGTGACGGAGGATCTAAAATAGTCCAGGCCCTCCAACGAGATATGATACGCATGACAAAAGAATTGAAGGCCGATGAATAAAACTCAAAAGAAACTAAAGAATTATGGTGCACCAAATGTAATATAGGTCACAGTAAAAATAATTGCCCAAAAAAATCATTCTGCAACATCTATCAAGTAATGGGACATTCCATCAAGGAATGCCCATACAATTTAAAAACAAGCACACAAGTGCTCTTCACCTAGGGGGAACAATCAACCCCTCCAACTACACCTCCTAAACCGCAAAATAATAATAGTAATGCATCTCCTGGCGAATACCGCAACAAAAGAGGAAATAATGATCAGTACAATAACAATGGGTCGAGAAGCCAAATCCAATATTATTCTAAAGGAAGACCAATATGATCTGATGTCGGAAGTGCAATGAATGGGGTCATTTTGCCAGAGAATGCCAAGGCAATCAAGGAAAAGGAGGAATTTTATGTAAGTGGTGCAGACTAGGTGATCACGAAGACACTAACTGCTCGAAACAGAAAGGTATCAACATGTTGGAAGTGGAGGGGCCGAGGGAGGTTAGAAATTACGAGGCACAGAAGCAAAGGAGTGGTTATCAAATCGCCCATGCCACCCGAGGAGAAGGAAAGGAAAGAGAGACTTTGAGAGGCCAAAGAAAAGTGCAGAATAAGTGATGAAAGCCCAGGGAAGGAGGAACTCAATGAAGCAACAAAATTACATCATTAGATTCAGTTTGGAAAGAATTGTTGTACCAAAGAGAGCCAAAATTTTTACTTCACTTGGGCATTTTGCTTAGTGGAGTCTTAGCAATCTTGTTAAAGTGTTGTCAGTGGTCATTTTAGCGGGGGTTTTGAGATATGGGTTGGTGGCCGGTGATATCATGTAGCCGGTCTGACAGAAAAAAGATTTAAGAAAAGTGATGAAAATCTAATAGGAATCGTAAAATTTTTCTATCTCTACGAGAGGCTTTTCTTAAATGGGCTCCTATCTTTTAGAGGTCGAATCACATTTTAGGGTTTTGTCACCTTCAATGAACAGTAGATCCATCAAATCGACTTAGGTAAGCTATCAAACACGTCCAACCAGTTTTGTTGAGCAAGTTGTAGAAGAATCACAGTATAAAAGCCTTGGTGAAGGTGAAAATTGGCTAACACTGGTAAAAAGCGCAGCTTTTGGGAATGGCGCCTATCTTTTTGAGGTGCCAAATGAAGGTTTTTGGCTAAATGCCACCCAAGATGTTTATTTCACTTCTTGTTCGAGCTTCGCGACGCATCCGTCAGCGGGTGAATCTGAGTTGCTGAAGTGCCTGAACTTGAGGTCAAACGTAGGGTCAAATCTTAGTCAGAACGTCAGAAGAAAAAGCAAAAGAGCACATTTTGGGAAAGGCGCCCAAGCTTTTCAAGCCTTTAATGCTTTCTTTCTGATGATACCAGATATTCAATGTGTCCGTATTATGCTCAGCTTTCCGTTGCCTGTCTCCGTCAGTTCGTGAGATGCCTCGGCAGCTTGCAGTCAAGGTTTTTGTGATATTCTAGCCAGTTCCTGAAATGGCCAAGTCTGGGATAAAAAGAGCAGCTTTTCAAAAAGGCACCCTAGTTTTTCACCCCTCAGATGTTGTTTCTTAGAGTAATGCCGCTGCGGCTATTGTCGCAGAATGATGTGACTACCACGGTGAACACGAGTTCCTGATCCACGAAAGTTAAGAAATAGAGGATTATGGAAGTTTATTTTTCCCTTAAATTGTAAGTCACAGTCAAGAAAATTTGGCTAAAGGTAAAAGCGCAGCTTTTGGAAAAAGCGCTTGGATTTTGAGCCTTGGATGGCGGTTTATGGCATTATAGATCTCAAGATATCTTTTGATCCCGATTTTTACTACGACCCTGAAATTACACCTTGACCAACCAATTGGAAGTCCAGTCAACCCGATTAATGGAAGGGATGAGAGCAGAGGTGGAAAACAGAGGTTTTAGCTTAAATTTTCATCAAATTTGGCTAAGTCTGGATCTCGCTTGAGAGTTCAAAGTTGAATTTTCGAAAGTGAGTTGAATGGACGCCTTAACTGGAGTTCTGACTGTAGTTAGACTGAACGATTTCTGGGTTGTTATCTTCAGTTCGTATATTGGCATGTAGAGTGATCTTTCAGTTTGCATGTCGAGTTAACTAGTTTGCATGTTCAGTTAACTACCTTGCATGTTGAGTTAACTTGATTGCATGTCCACTTAACTGAAGATTACCACTGAATGTCAACTGAAGTTTACATGCATGGCGATTTTGGTTGCAATTGTGAAGATTTTAGTGAAGATGGTGCTTCATCAAATGTCAACTGAAGTTCAAAAGGGACGAATTGAATGGTGAAGCATATTTTAGTGAAGTATGGCGAATTTGCATGTTAACTGAAGTCATGAAAAGGGTCGCCATATTTAAGGTTAAATAGTGAAGCATAGTTTTGTGAAGCTATGCACTTTTTAAGGATGGCAACTGTAGTTCCAAAAGGGTTGCTATATTTAGATTTTATATTGAAGCATAAATGTGAAGTTGGCGCATTCTTGAAGGCCAACTGAAGTCCCAAAAGGGTCGCTATTTTTAGAATATTTATTGCATGAAGATGGCGAACTTCTCATTTCAATTATGAATGTTAACTGAAGTTATCAAAAGGCACGCCTTAGGTTAAATGTGTGAATTTAAAGCAAGGTTGAAGATGGCGAACTTGATAAGATTGTTAACTGAAGCTAAAATCGCATGGTTGAGTGGTTAACTGAAGTGTTGAAAGGGCAAACCCTAATGCATGACCATTTATTTAGCTTGTTCGAGTTTCAGTTAACTATGATGGGGTCCAATTAGAAGCCAAGCGCATTTTTCAAGCATTCTTTGCTTAGTGCGAATTTTCTATGATGAAAATCTATATATTTCAAGCATGGCGTCCATTATTTCATCATCTTTTGCTTTGAAGCTCTTATTCTTTTTGAGCGACCAGCAAGCTTAAGGTCATTCAGGTGTCCGTTTTCAGCGTTCTTCGAAGCAACGAGTTCAGATTGTTCAAAGGAAGTCGATTCTAGACTTTATTTTCACTTTGCATGCAGGTTTTGTCAAAGATTCGAAGAAGAAATTTGCAGATTTTTTAGAAGCAGACAAGCAAAACTTTCTATCTTCTGTCTTATTTCTTCTATTTCTCACCTTAGGTACTTTCTTCGCATGTCAAAGAAATTCAAATACACATTCAGAATCTGATCATCAGGGTTCGCATATTTCAGCATTTGCAGCAAGACCCACGTCTTAGATTTTTTTGAGAAAATCGCACCTTGCCTTCATTCTGAAGCTCTGTGCCTTTTTCCGAGAATCTCTTTGCATGCGGGCTTAAATCACATTTTTTCAAGAATCTAGCTATCTGGGTTTGTTCAGAATTCAGTTGTGCACAAAACCCATGTTCCAGAAAAACTTTGAAAATTTCTTCTGTCAGAGGCTATTTTTAGCTTTGTCCAGAGGTTTTCAGAAAGTTCTCCAAATATATTCGACTTTACAGTCAAAAGTCATCATTTTCAAAATGCAGTTCAACCTTATTGATTACAAGGTGAAATCAGCCCTTACACATAATTTCATCAAAACGTCAGATGCAGACCTGAATCATGTTTATCCAGTGGTCAATCTGAGCAGTTTGGAGAATGTTAGCAGCAATTCGATGAGGAATCTTGAGCGTTCTGGGTTGCTGGTAGCGGCATCCATTCCTGTTTCTATATTCGATCTTGAGTTTGTACTTGCTTGCATCAAGCATTATGACTCGTCTTCACGACAGATCAGATCAGTAGATGGAAGGGTTGTTTGCAGTCTCAATCCGAAGGACATAGAGAAATGTTTTGCTATTCGTCCTCGTTCAGATAACTTCACTGTGGTTCTTGAGGCTTGTGAGAAGATATGGAATGCTGATCAACAACGTTCACAGAGAAAAGTTGCTCAGAAATGGTTAACAGTGCAGAAGACTAATTTGCCTAAGAAGGTTGGTCGTGGAGAATTCAAAGAGGAAGTTGCTGTTTTGATAACTTTACTTAACCGAGTTACTGGTCAATCAGATGCTAGCACTTTCCGTTCATGGATGTTTTACTTGATTACCAGAATTCTTGATGGTACAGAGCGTTTTGATTGGGCTATGTTGATTAGTGATTGTTTACATCAGCAAATTACTAACTTTCTCAAGTATCACGAGTTTCATATGATATCCTATTTGGTCTACTTGGTTGCATTTCAAGGTAGCTACAGGTTTCTTAAAACCAATGGCACTTTCAGTGTTTAGAGTGTTCATGAGTATTATCCTCAGTTGGAGTTTTCTCAATCCGAGCAGGACTTCCAAGCAGTGAATGATCATTTTTCCATGAGAACCGTGAGAGATCTTGATGATGAGATGCACATTCGTATTTCCGCCGAGGCCAAATCAGCGATGGAAACTTGGGCGGATTGGTTTATCCAGTTTCCTACTTTCACATACCTTCGTGTTTATGGATATGTTGGAGAGCCCCTGATGTTACCAAGATACCCTTCAGATAAGCTCATTTTTATGGAGTTCCTCAGACAGATGCAGCACGTTCATTTCTTTCTTCGTAGTCGTCATAAGACTGCAGCTAATTTTCCATTCACATTGGGAATTTTCACATGTGATGCTGCAACAGATGCAAGGCATATGTCTACTGAGATTGAAAGGTTCAAACTCAAGCCTTATACTGAGAGACGTTCCTATGATCCTCTTGGACATTATGCAAATCGGTTAGAAGCCGAGGGACGTGCACATCGCCGACGCAGGTGTGAGAGATGGTGGTGGTGGAGTAGGTCCTCTGTGGGCTATTGGTGGAGCTCTCACGATTACCTGCTCCAGAGATGTTAAGTGGTCTATCCGATGATGATGGAGAAGTTCTTCTCAATTCTTATGTTAAGGATCAAGTTGCTCGGCAGCCACTTCGCTCACCTGATTGGTATGCCAAGGAGAATACTTCTATCGAAGAGGTTTCCAGATCAGTTATCAAGACTAGCAAGTTATTCTTGGAGAGCAAACGGACACGGAAGTCAGTTCCTGTAGCAGAGCCGCCAAAGGGTTTCTCTTCGTTGCCTTCTACTTCTAGAGCAAGACCTAGAGTCAAGGCCATTATTATACCTCCTGAAGGGGTTAGACTTAGTGGAAACGGAAAGACTCTTGGTAAAAAGGCTGAGAAACAAATTAGAACACCACGGGGTTCCGGTAGAGATGGTCATTGGAGCCTCCACGTTTCACCTCCCTAGTTAAGCCTCCGTGCGGCCCGGTGACATAGGTGGAGCAGGAGACACCGAATTCGGTACGGATGGAACACTGAGCCACCACCGGGTTGATACATCGGGGCGGTCTCTCCACGGAGAATTGGTATTGTTCAGTCTTGTTGGCTCGAGAAGTCTTTAGGGAGACAGAGGCGTGAACCATCATACAACCTTGATTTATCTGAGTTCGGTGAACCTTATCAGAGAAGGTCAAACAAGAAGATAAAGAAACAGGTGCACATTGAAAAGACTCCTGAATCCGAGATTGTTATTGAAGTTGCAGTTCCTCCAGAGGGTAAAAGCTTAGATGAAGTCAAAGTTGGTGACTTTACATTCACTAAGGCTAATCTTGGCAGGACTACACGAGAGACAGATGTATCTCTTCTTAAGATTATTACCAATAATCTTGAAGAGCGTATCACCAAAGATGGAGAAGATAAGGCATTACTTAAAGCTGAAATTGGTCAACTTCGTCGATACATTTCTGATCTTGTTCATGGGAATTCGAGTAGAGCACCTGTTCTTCCTCAGCATACACCTGCAGAACAACAAAAATTGGATCAGTTGGTTAGTCATGGCAGACTTTTAGACAACTGGATTGATAATTTAGTTGCTGCTGGTAAAACTCTTCTTGCAGATCTGTATCAGTTGAGAAGTGATGCGCATAAACTCCGTCAGGGTGTTCAGTCGCTTGAGATTGCAGTTGCAGAGAACTTGGCAAAGGATCGTGTTCTGGTATCTCAGTTATCAGTTGCATATGATGCCTTGGAGATTGTTGAGGACCAAGACAAAGTTTTTATTTGGAGAGAGCAGCACCTTCTCAGAACAGAAATATGTGAGAAGATCTCTTCCAAATTGTTTTCACTCAAGGATGATGTGATTGGAGTACTTGCACTGGTCAGTGGCTTCGTTGTTCAGATTCCGTGTCATTATCTTCTAGAAGATGGCACGTATGTTGAGTTGGATAAAGTTCAAGCAGAGTTCGAGAAGCTGATTCATGACAGCCTTGAAGGTGAACCTATGGCGCCTAGGTTAGAGAATATTTTAGTAATTGCAGCCAGTTTCAGAAAGGCGACTGAGGAGTGTAAAGATGGCATGCACACAATCACAGAAAGTGGCAGAGAACTAAAGAAATAGACTGTTGTTTTGAACAGCGTCAAAGTGCCAGATCACAAAGAGATCGATGAGTTCTTGGTCGAACTGTTAGAGTTGATGAGTAATCTACCCGGTCAGAAGCGTCACCGATTAATTTCAAGGGTTGAGTCTGGCAGTTAACTTGACTTCGATCTTGATTCCATAGCGGCTGCTATGCTATCTCATCCAGAATTATCAACAAGTGGGGTTAAAGGTTTCTAATTGCCAAGGTAGTGTCCGGTTAACTTTTCTTTAAATAAGGACGTGCATACTTGCACATGGTCCATTTAGGTTATTTGTACCAGTTAACTTATGGTAGCTTTCCAGTTAACTGTATAGTTTACTTCATTAGGGTTTAATAATTAATCTTGCATGCATTTGCGAGACTGTAGTTAACACAAGGTGATTTTAGGGTTCCCTACACCTTGATGTATATAAATAAGAGCTTTGCTCATTTGTAATTAACTTTTGCTTGAGAGAGAAATATATGCTGCGCCTACCTTGCCCTCAATATTGCTCTTTTGGTATTTGTTCATGCGTCTTTGCTATTACAGTTAATTGTTATGCCACATAGGGTTTCATGCAATTGTGATAGTGGATTCTTTCCATAGTTTAGATAAATCTGTCTTGTGAATCTTTTGTCATTATTGATCAAGCGTTATGCCACATAGGGTTTCGTGAGATTGTGATGATAAATCTGTTTTGTGAAGTCTTTACTGTTATGATCAAGTGTTATGCCACATAGGTTTTCATAAGGTTGTCATGGTAAATACTTCCCTTAGTTTAGATAAATCTGTTTTGTGAATCTTTTATCATTTTAATCGAGTGTTATGCCACATAGGGTTTCATAAGATTGTGATGATAAATCTGTTTTGCGAGTCTTTACTATTATGATCAAATGTTATGCCACATAGGGTTTCATAAAATTATCATGGTAAATTCTTAAATCTGTTTTGTGCCCAATAAACTTGTTCAGATTGAGATGATAGTTGCGCCACCTTGCCTTCAAGTAGAGAATCTAAACACGTTTATCGTCTGATAATCATAACCTTGCTCCGTTTTCTCATGCTCTGTTTTCTTGAGGGAACTAGATAGAATTTAAGTTATTAAGTTTAGTTGTAGTTAGTGAATCTGCGAAACCAGAGAAAATTCTCAGCTGCAACGTATATAGTTTTCAAGAAAGCCTTGTACCTCTGGTGGGGAAACAAAGGGCCGAGGGAATTAGTTTAGTTTATTTCCCTTTCAGGAGTATTTTGTAAAAGCACATCGAGAGCTTCCCTCCTAATTTGAAGAGCACTCATTCGTAGTGTACATAGGCTGTTAAGTAGCAGCTCTTACTCTAGAGGTGCTAGTTATTCTTTATGTATGGTGTAAGATTAATATCATCACTACTTTCAAGGGATCTATCATAATACCATCTTTACATATAGTGTGCCCCAATAAGGTTCAAAAAGGCAACACAAATGTACATTTCTTTAGATTGAGGGCTATTTGGAAGCTTTTGACCTCTCTAGCATCAGTCTTAACCCTTGTACATGATCCTTCAATAATCCATAGACTATCTAGTCATCAAGATAGACTCCAAGAAATTGTGTAAGAAATATTTAAATGCATTTACAATGATTCTACTAAAGGGGCATTCTTCAGACCAAATAGCATCATAGTATACATAAATCATCTCCATTTTGTGACATTAGTCATTTTGGGCTGGTCTTTCTCCTTTATTAACACTTGGCAGTAACCTGAAACCCATCAGTGAACAAATATACTTCTCTTTCATCCATTGATTCTAGCACCTGCTCTATGAATATATGTAGGCTTTATATAATTCAAAATCCAAAGGGGTATATTTATGAGGTCATGGATAGGGCGAAGGAGTCTCTAATAAATTATTACAAGGGGGGCACAACCTCAAATTTGATCCCATATGGGAGATCATTGATAGGAGGTGGAACAATCAACTCCACCAACCCATCCATGTAGTAGGGTACTTCCTCAACCCTCGTTTTTTCTATTTAGACACCTTCTTTGATCCTAATGGAGAGGTTATGGAGGGCCTCGCCACATGCATTCAAAGGATGACACCCAAGGTTGAGGTGAGAGACTTCATTATCAAAGAATTGGAAAGTTGGAGGGTTGGAAGGGGTAGACTCTTTACCTTGGAGCTATCTATACGAGAAAGAACCACTCAGACACCAGGTTTAAAATTTGGAGTCTTTATATCACATGCATCTTACAAGTTACAAATTTTAAATTAACTATTGATAATTTGATAAAATGATTTTTGACTTTTCTTTCTAACTCTTGAATTTTTATTTTGTAGAGTTTTGGTGGACAAATTGGGGTGCAAATACTCCAAATCTCCAAAGACTTTCCTTTTGCATTCTATGTCAAAACCTTGTAGTGCATCCAGTTGTGAACCAAAAATTCTTCCCAAAGTCACCATTATGAATCAGAAGATGTCCTCTATTTAGCTCTTGGGTCTGAATCAAAAATTATTCCCAAAGTCGCCATTCATTTAGAGATGTTTTTTTTCAAATTGATGACCCCTTCATCTTCTTCTATTGGATCCTAATTAGATTCATCAATAATCTAATTTTCAAATACTCCAAAAGTATTAATGAACTCCAAAATGTGTTTGCCATCTTCAAAAGCCAAAAAAATTAACATTATCTAGCACAATTGGTATGGGAACTAGTTCTACAAAAAAATCTTTTTTATCTAGACTAGTTCATAGATTCCATATTGCTAGCAACAATTGCTAAGGCATCAAGAGTGTGATTCTTCATTCGTGGGATGAGGCTGATATTAAAAGCATCAAAATCTTCAATCAAATCCAAGCTCTATTCCTATAGGCAAAAAAAACTCTTCTTATAATGTCCCCTTCCTAAGTTGTGTCAGTGATTATCAGGATTAGCCTATTCCTCAGGTTCTTATAGGATAATATGGTTGGTTAGGGGACTCCTTAGCTTTGGAAATCATACATCTACTACTTTCGATTGGAGAAAGCGGCTACAACTCGGATAAAGAAGAAGAAAAACCGGATCTTGGAGGCCGGAGTAGGTGAGTTTGCCACCTCCTTCCGTGGAATTAAAGCATCCTAGGCAGAGTTTATATTAGGAGGAGGAGAGAAATCCTCCTATCCAGCCAGATCTTGTTTTTGAAGAAGCTCCTGATCAGTTTACTGAATCAGAAATTTTTGAAGAAGAATCTCCCACTCCAATTGCAGAGATGGGTGATCGTATTATTAACAACAATAATGGTGATGATCACAATGGTCGTAATGGAAGAAACGCAAGACGTCCAACCCCCTTGCCTTGGGGCAACAATATTGGACCGTTGGCTTTACCAGGACATCATGAATTGCCCAAGGGATCACGCAAGTTTTTCCCGAGATTTCATGGCGATGGTTCCAAACATCCAGATGAACATCTATCAGCATTCACGGCGGCTTGTTCCGTTTTGCATGTTGCGCATGAGGACATCGCCGTTCGTCTTTTCGTGGAGACTCTTGAGAACAACGCAGCAGACTGGTTCAACAATCTTGAACCAAGAATTATCACCAGTTGGGCCGTCATGAGCGAGAAGTTCTTGGCAAGATTCAAGCCTGCCGAGGACAATCATAGATTATTTGCACAACTCTCAAATTCAAAGATGGAAAAGCATGAACCGATGAGGGAATTCGTGGCAAGGTTTAGTCGCCTTGTTACACGTCTTTCTCACACTTTGAATCCGTCTGATGAGATTTTGATGAGTTCTTTCATCAACGTGTTGTCGTCAGAAATTGCCTTTTTCCTGAAGATAAGCGAAGAAGATGATCTACAACACCTTCAGGAGGAAGCAATCAAGCTTGAAGATAACATGATTACAACCGGCAAGATGAAAGATGATTCGATCAGGCCGCTCGTGCAAGCGTCGGCTGATCCGTTGCTACAAAAGGTAGCAAATGAGGTGATGATACTGAAGAGACAGTCACCACCTCAAGGGCAACCAGCTTTGCCCACACCACCACCTTTTCAACCACAACCAGCATATCAGCCGAGAAGGAATAATTTTCAGCCGTACAATAATTTCAAGTCTAAGTTTCCGCAAGGACAACCGAGACAAAATAATGAAGCTGAGAAGGCTACGGTCTTCTGCACGTTCCATGATTCAGCAGAGCACACCGGGGCTACTTGCCCGGAAAATCAAAGAATGAATCAGCTCATGGGATTTGCCGATTCTGCTCCTAGTTCAGACTTCATACCTTCCAGTTTAAACGTCGTCTCTTCACAGACAGACGAGGTTGATGGAGACTCTGCAACGGGATACTTTGATCGAGAACCCGTTAATGAAGAAGAAGAATCCCGTCATTTTTCTCTCGCAGTGAATCATGAAAATATCACCTCACCTGTGTTCACACGTGCTCAGCATTTCAAAGCACAGAAGGAGGAAGAGGAAAAGCGGAATTTCAATACAAAAGCAAAGGAAGTAGCTTCTACTTCCAATCTTAAACCTTCACAAGAGAATATCTTGCCAGCAGCTTTAGATACGTCTTCAGTGAGCTTTGACATCGTGTCTTCCATGATGAAGACAAAGGTACAGATATCTCAACTGGAGTATTTACAAGATCATCCAGAGCAGTTGGATAGAATCTTGAATGTTCTTAAAAAGAAGAATGTCGTTCAGCCGACATTACTACAATCCTCAGTTCCTGTAGAAGAGAAGCCTAGACCGTTCTATATATCTCTATATATAGGAGGTTTTAAGCTGAGCAATTGTATAATTGACAGCGGAGCTTCGGACAACGCAATGCCCTTACAGATAATGAATGCGTTGGGACTTTCATGCACCCCGACTCAGGAAAAGTGTTATTCAGCGGAGTCAAACCCGATGCGCCAGATTAATTCGGTCCAAACTCCAAAAGATCATAAAAGTAAAGGCTAAAGCGTCATGTCCAGAGAAAAAGATTATGATGACCATCCTGGTAGCTGATATTCCTACTAGTTACGGGATGTTACTTAGTAGAAGTTTTTGCAAGGATCTTGGAGGAGAAATACAAATGGATTGGTCGTTCGCGACAATCTCATTGAAGAAAGGTACTTTCAAGTTAGAACCGGAAACCAAATCAAAGTTCACAGTGGTGAAGTCCCAGGACCCACATGCTCAAGTGTTATATCAAGATACGGGTCCAGGCACATATGCTATGGTATCTGAAGTGATGGAAGATTGTCAGAATTTTGCTCTTTCCACGGAATTATCAAATGAAGAATCGAAGATATGGACGATGTAGTTTGATGGCAGTTGTTCGACTTCAGGTTCCGGAGCGGGAGTAGTGATTATCTCTCCCAAAGGTCGTTTATATCCTTTTGCATATAGGTTGCAATGTGATTGCACTAATAATACTGCCGAATATGAGGCGCTTTTGTTAGGTCTCAAAAACGCAAAGGATATGGGGATCAAGTTGCTTCAAGTTGAAGGAGATGCAGAGCTGATCGTTAAGCAGGTTAGAGAGCAATTTCATGTTAGAAAGAATCGTCTCCAGAACTACAGGCAGAGAGTATGGAATGCAATCAACTGGTTTGATGCATTTAACATCAAATATATTTCAAGAATGAACAATAGCAAAGCTGATGCGCTTGCAGTTTCAGCAGCTCTTTTTATGCCTAACTCTGACTTTTGTCAGAATTCATTTGCTATTGAGCT
>VDFB02191815.1:0-19793 GCA_007258455.2 Sequoia sempervirens
AGAAGTTGAAGCTCCTAAAGGAAATCAAGAAATAGTTACTGAAGAACTAGAAGTTGAAGAAGAAAAGGTGCAGGTTAAGGAAATTCTAGGTGGAAGCAAGAGACACTGCCAAGGCAGTGAAGAAATTTATGGTGGATCAACAGGAAGAATTTGATCCTGAATTGGTTGAAGGCCCGATCAATCTATCCACCTTGTCCCCAATTCAGAAAATGAAAGTTGCATATTTTACCCAAGCAAAATCCAAAGAAGAATTGTTGAAGTCCCACATTGAGGATAATGAATTTTTGGGTCTTGCATCTGGAGTTCTAGAGAAAATTATGCCAACTCATGTTAAGGATCCATCTAGTTCCTCTTCCGGTGAACTGAAGAAGCTCATAAATTCTATAAGTACTCATTTTGAGTCTCTTGAAAAATTAGCCATGGTCAAAGTGCAGAAGGAGTTTGATGCAAAAAGATTTAGTAGGTTGAAAGAAATGATTGCAAATGATAAAACTCTGTTAGCCACCTGTATGAAGAATATTCAAGGTTCTCTATCTGAAGGTGGAAAAGCTTATAAGTCATGTTTGATTTTGTCCAAATTTACTGAAGATAATGGGAAGAAGGTGAAGGATCTTGAAAAACAATTGGCTACCATTTCTAATGCTTTTGATCCATTAGATGGTGATGTTGGTAAGCAAGAAGGTCAAGTAATATCTCTACTTGAAAAAATAAGAAGCTTGAAGCATGAAAATGACAAGATTGTAGGAAAAGCATGTGAACTCAGAGGACTAATTGGTCCAAATATTGAAATAATGGTGAGTGCATTAAAGGAATCCAAAGATGCAATGGCAGCTAGTGACCTAATGAATCTTGAGTCTGCATAAAACAATCTTATCTAGTTTTTGGTCACATAACAATTCTAGACAGTCTCAAAAGGTTTTGGGACACAAATTTAAGCGTGTTGAAGAGAGATTTTGTAGATGTTTTCAAATTTGTGTAAGTTACAAGATCATGCTTGTACAGTTTGAAATTTTGATCTGTTTCCCCAATTTTTCCATTGATGTCAAAGGGGGAGATTTGTACAGTGAAAAATGTATATTCATCTTAGGGGGAGTTGCATTTCAGAGCTGATATTGAAGATTCTTTTTGAAGTTTTGAAGTGGCAGTGTAATTCATGTTGGTACTGATCTGACACTTAGTTATTTTTCACTAAGTGTTGCCATCAATGCCAAAGGGGGAGATTGTTGGCAAGAGACACTGTAAATGCTTTCTGGTGTTGTCATTGATGGCAACCCTAGTCTATGATTGGATCTGCATGTCATCATTTTCTCATACCGGTAGACAGTTTGAAGATAGTCAAGGAAGAACAAAGCATTCGATAGTTTTTTGTTCATCGATTCACATACAAATTTTTTATTGTTATTTTGTGTTGTGGATCTCATGGGAGGTTGATCAATGTATGTCTTATGTTATCCAAAAATCTCACTGCCTCATATCAAGTTGTGTGGAAGTTTGGAGATCTAGTTGGATATCTTTCTGTTCATCTATGTTTGGTGGCCGCCCCAGTTGATATAGCACGTTGTGGATATTCAAGAAGTGTTTACTCAAATGTTTTTGTGTTCAAGAATTTTGATTTTGGTCTGAGCTAAGTTGTGGTCGACCGTTGTGGATGTGCATTGAATATTATTCATGATTTGAGCCAACAGTTGCAAATGTTTTTCTATTTTGTTGGAGCCGACTTGTAGCGATTAAATCTTTAGTCACGGATATATATAAGTGATAGATTATATCATTCTGATATGAATAAGGTATTTCAATGTGAGTTGCGAATATCATAAGGGTGATTGAGTGATTATGCACAGTTTCACTTGTGCATTAAATATTTTGTGATGCGAGTTAGAGCAAAGTAGAGCAGAAGTACAGAATCAGTCAAAAGGACAGAAGATTGACTACTGAGCCTAATCAGAACTGTAATCAAGCATTTTTAGATGCTACTCTCTCAATTCATTCTCTTGGATCTAATCCAAATATTTGTAAGGAAGTGTGTCTTTCTATTTTGAGCAGTGAGCTCTAGGAAGTGTGCCTAAATGCAAGTGCATTCCCACATTGTAATCTTTATTTTGAGTATACTCTGATCATATTGTGGATTGGCCATCCACTGTGGTTTTCCCCTAACAGAGTTTCCACATAAAAATATCTATGTTATGGTGTTGTGGCTATTTGATTTCTATTCTTGCATATTTCTTTTGGTTGAATGTTCTAAGTGGATTAAAGATCAGAATAATAAAGTTAATTTTTGCAGAACATTGATTCACCCTCCCTCAGTGTTGCTTGTTTCCAACACTTTATACTTTTAACAGGGTATAATCTTGTGGACTAATCTCCACCATGGTTTTTCCCATAACGGGGTTTCCATGTAAAAATCTTGGTGTTATGTGTGTTTTTGATGTGTTGATGACTTATGCTTTCATGGTTATTAATTAGATATGAGAATAATGATAAGTTTGAATTTTTGTGACAACTAATTCACCCCCCCTCTCAATTGTCTACCCTTGTGTTGCCAACACATGAATCATGGAACATGATACCCTAAATGATGCCTTGTAAATGATGTAAAAAGTGGTATATATGCTATCATATGGTTTTAGACATAGAGCATACCCACACTTTTCCAAATTCAATCAAGGGTAACCCTTGAGATCTCTCTACAAAGGAGAAAGAGATCTTACTAAGGGTTTTCCTAGGGGATGAATATGATCTATTGAGGGGTTCACCACCAAGTTTAGACTTGGAAAAGATAATGTAATGGAAGATGTAATGCAAAACCCTAATTTAATGCAAACTAACACTGTATGACCTATAAAGTGCTTGAAACAACACAGAAAATTGCAAAATAGAATGAGTGCACCTGGAAATATAGAAAGTTGATGGATGGAGGTTTGAATCACTAAAATTTTTGATGTTAACTTTGACTAGCACTCATTCGCCAAGCTAGGTGAATTAGTCCTATTTTTGGGAAACTGTGTCAGAATAGGTTTCAACCAAAAGGGTATCAAAATCTACAAAGTCTTGAAAACTAATTGGAACTAGGACTCATTCACCAGAAGTGGTGAATCAATCTAGTTAGGCTTTACTACAACTTCAAAAGATAATTTTGTGCTCCTCGGTTTGCTCTGATCTTCCTAATTGGTTTCTAGATCTAAAACAATAGTTTGCCACATGTATGTCTTCTCCAAGGCTCTTCAACTCTTGATGACAACTTTGAAAATCTTGAATGACTTGCAACACTTCTCCAATATTGCTCCTTATGAAATATACAACCTAGCCCTACAAATCACACACAAAGGAGAGGGGAAAATGTTGGGGGGTTAGTGGATATGGATTTTCCTTGGTCAAACCCCTTGTTGGAAATTAATCCTTGAAATAGAATGAAATATGAAAGGATAATGATGAATGAACAAGACAAGATGTTACAAATCACCAAACCCTAGGAATAAGGTGTTGCAAGTATGCTTGAAATGGTTGCAATGGATGTAGTTCTTGAATCTAGCTTGAAGGAGATAGATCTTGAATGAAATTCTTTCTTGAATCACAAAACCCCACACCATAATTGTTAGCACAATAACAAACATGATGCATGAAGTCATTAACATGATGATTGATGCTTGAAGAATGCTCTAAAATGTTGAATAATCTACCCTTGAATGCTCTTTAATTCTCTTGAATACTCTTGTGAACTCAAATTTTCTATGGTGATGCTCTTTCAACTTGCTAGGTGATAAATGAATGAAAGAACCTTTTATTTATACTCAATTATGCAAGAATTCTCAAAATTATAACACTACAAGTTGACATTGGATCTTGGAGAATAAAATCCCGCCAATGATTTAAATTAAATTTTATTTTGAGCTAAATGGGACTCATTTGCCACCTTGGGCAAATGGGTCCCACCTAAGGGGACTCATTCACCTAGAATGGTGAATGAGTCCCATCTTAGGAATTTGAGGTGGCTTTTCAGGATTTTGGTGTTTTAAATGCTTGTCAGGATTATCCTTGAAAATACACATAAATATTGCTTGTGGCACTAACTCATTTGACTACAAAATCCGACGAAAATGTTCTATGAAATATGTATAATTTGATGTATCATCAGGTGCTTGTAAAATTTGATGTGTAATTTTCAATTTTTTGAAAGTTTATCCTCGACGTTCGTCGAAATTTTGATGAACCTGAGTTTCGTCACAATTTCGACTATCAGTTTCGTCGAAATTTTGACAGACATGAAAAATAGAAAAAAATAAAATTGTGGCCGACATGAAGAAAAGTGAGTTCTCTAATTTATTACGATAGTGTTTTGCTCTACTTGAGATAGTTTGTGGAGAACTAAGGACGATTTTCTTGGGAAAAATCAGAAAAAATTCAAGATATCACCAAGTTGAGGGTAGTCATTATCTTTTTGCAGAATTCAATTGTGAAGTCATATTTATAGTTCTAGGTTTGAAAATCATATTTTAAAGCAACATCTCATCAGATTTAATTTTTAGAGGTTTAGGGTTTTGAGAATTTCATGTCTAGATTTTATTGTGTGGAATCACCATAAAATCACAACCAAGGAACAAATTCTTGTGACTATAATTATGTGATCCATAACTCTATTGGTAATGTGGCACAGTTGTGCTATAACAAATACATGATGCATTCATGTGTGACCCAAGTTTAATGTGGCTATGTTGTGATAGAAATGGAGGCACTTATATAATGTAGTTAATTCAAGTTGTATAATGTAGGTGTCAATCATCATTGGGTGCATTCAGGTTGTCTCAAGTTTAACAAGGATGTAATTATAGCATGATCGAAGAGTGATTACCTCTTGCTGCAATAAAGAGCCTATAACTCGCTGATATGCGAGTGGTTGTGTTATATCAATTATGTAGTGCATTCAAGCACAACCCATGTTTAATGGGCTATTCTAGAGAGTGATCAAGATTTTCAAACCTTATGAATGTTACTTAAAAGTGTATAAACTACAAAACCAAGTTTGTTACATACTTGAATGCAATCTTGGGTTACCACAAACTATAATAATGTGATCTGCTAATAACCATTATGGAAAGTATTAAAGCAAGACCCATGCTATATAGGATACATTTCCCTGATTAGGTTTACATACCTTAATGATCAAACACAAACTTTCCAAACACTCTAGGATACAATCCAAGATCATACCACAACTTTGTCAAGGCAACTAATTTTCTGACCCAAGATTTAAGGTTATTTTTTAATACCAAAAGAAGCATTGGTAATTGCATGATTAGGGTACAAACCCTAGGCCTCTGTAGAAACATAAACAATAACTCTAGCGGATTAGTGAGTTTGCAATACCAGAAAGATTGAGACATTGTAGCTAATAACAAAATCTTGCAATCTAAAGATTGTAGCCAATAACAGGCACACTATGTAGCTTAGTGACATTTGTAAATGCAATCTACGGTAAGAAGAATGATAGTCACTTAAGATGTGACAGTCAAAAAGAGGCTGAGCAGTGACAAGATAATTAAGCTCAAACCTTGCATAGTAAAGTGGAGATTTTAACAGTGAGTTTCCTTACCCCCTTGTTGACCTTAAGGGTTTTTCAAATGCTTTTGGTAGTGTTAGACAAGGCAAATGCAATCAGGGAATGACTGTCCAAATGAAGTAATAGTGGTAATCATAGGTCTTTCTTATCCATTAATGTATAATGGAGGTAGTGGATTGCATGTTTGAGCAATGTTTGAGACTCATCAAAGATGGGAGAATAGTGAATAATACCTTGTGGACTGTGAAGTAGTGTCAATAAGGTTGAAGGATCTTAAGAACTACAATACCATGAAACAACGAGTCACTTGTAGTAAGCAGGCAGTCTATAGGGCATAGCTTGATTTTATAGAAGGATGCTCATGAAAGGAATCTTCAAGTGATAGTGAGTGAGCTGTTTGAGACCATGAGGGTGCAATACCCAGTCTTAAAGGAAGTTAGCAAAGCAGTAAATGTGCAAGAAAATCAAATCGTACACAAAAAACAATTCACAATGTTATCTTGCATAATGCCTTGAGTTTGAAGACAAAAATCTCATTGTATCTTGATGAAAGGGGTGACCTTAATGGTCAATCACTGGCAACCATGATTTTAAAAAATGTAATTGTGCTTATGGAGGAAACATTTTAAGCAAGGCAATGAGTGGTGGTTTGGAACAATGGCAGGTATGAAGGACTTGCTTTATATGCATACTATGCAT
Organism: Sequoia sempervirens; assembly: GCA_007258455.2. NCBI lineage: Eukaryota > Viridiplantae > Streptophyta > Pinopsida > Cupressales > Cupressaceae > Sequoia > Sequoia sempervirens. Next base: position 6,254 of record VDFB02191815.1, read on the forward strand.
TCTATCTTAAGACATCATTCTTAGAAGAGATTGAAGGTGGATTATGGAACTCAAGGGTTACCATGAAAAGGATTAAAGCTGTAGACACATCAAATTTGCACTATGCATATTCATCCGCTTAATAAATAAATCAAATGCATCACATCCATTCACCTGGTAAATCAGGTTCTTATCATTTAAATAAATCAAAGGCTCACATCATAGTTTAATTAAATAAATCAAACTTTATTTAATTAAAATCTCAAAATGCATCTTCCATCCTTTTCGATTTAAATATATCAAATATTTAAATCCTAAAAGTCAAAATCACCTAATCATCATTAAACTAACACAATCATCATTTATTTAATCTAACCATGATTAAATACTAATCTCACCCACTTGCATTCTCTAGATATCTCCACTTGCACAAATAAATCAATTTTGATTGATTTATTAAAAACCCTCATTTTCTCTCAACATGACAAGTCCAACATTGCATTTATTGCTGTTTTTCTTGTCCCCCTCTCAAAATTTATTGCAAAATTTGAATTCAAATTCTCCCTCTCATGGGCACTCTTCCCAAATCTTGCACAACCATTGACCACTCACCACTTGACAAGTGTCTTCTTCTCATTGGAGGATCTCTAGTCCCACATTCACCATCTTGGCCAATCTCTCATCAAGAAAATCTATAAAAGAAGGCTTAATCCTCATTCATTGGATCCACAACTTTTATGCAAGGTTACTCTCTTAATTTGAGAACTCATCTTTCCCATCATCTCCATTGCATTTGCATCATCTTGAGCTTTGATCAAGGGTTGGGAAAGGGTCACTAGCACATGTGACACCAATCCAACATGGAATAGGTGATTATCTTGCTTTTGAAATGTCTTCTTGATGTTGTTTTTATTACTTGTGGCATTTCTTTAGCATACATATTTTATTTCATGGAGGTATTTGCAGATTTGTATGTTTAGACTAACCTTTCTAATAAGTATTTGAAGTTGGTCTTACATGCAGATTTAGGGTACTTCATTGTGGTGCTAGAAGGAGGGCAGCCTCCCACAAATATCTCAAACAGTTTCCTTTCTTTTTATCTTGTTGGTTGCAAGCTCCTCCATGATAGTTATTATCGATCTTTAATGTGTCTTCTATGCTATATTGTGGGTTTTACATATATGTATCAGTTTTTCATCTAATATTATCTCTATGTCAGAACTGCTCCATTTAAAAGCCTGTGGTATTTATTGTTTTTTTTATCAGAAATTTGCTAATAAAACAGTTTGGTCACAAACCAAGGATACATCTGCTGATCTTAAAGCCCTTAGCATGAATAGTTGGTGGGATATGTTATTCTTTCCATTTACATTCTAATCATATTGTTTTGACTACGAGTGTCTTGTTGGCTATTTGGTATTCATAACATATATCTAGCTATATCTGCTACTGCCAATTTATTGTTTTTGTTCCTTTCCACCATTATATGGGCTTATGACACTAGTATTTTTGGGATAAGCATCAATCAAATATGAAGTGGGTAATTTTCTAATCTTTAAAGTCCATTAGCATGTTGACAACGACTTCATGAAACACAAATGAACCATAAAAGATCACTTCTATTAGATTTTGTTGATCGAAATAGATAGCATTGAAAATAGCATATATAAGTCATTTGTCATGGTGTGCTTAAGTCTCCTATATTTATCTCTCAGTTGTTACGTACAGATGGAGATAAGTAAAAGCTTTTATAAATAGACTGCATCTTTATTTAATGCTGTTATACATTAACTGCGCGTAGCTAAGAACTGTTGGTTTGTACACTGATATAAAGTCATCTTTTTGTGTGTTGATCTTGTTGTTGCCAGTATTAGATCTGCATTTATTTCCTACATTCAAGTGAAATTTGCTTTAGGCGTCATGTCAATCAAGCACACAGTAGCAAATCTTCTATGAATGCCTATGAAAGAAATCTTCTCTTGTGCAGGTCTAATAAAAGTTGCTAAAACTGGCTTTTCCCCTGCCAAATGGTATTTGTCTAAAGATTTATGTGCACCATTTCTAGAAAGGTCACTTGATTTAGAAGGTCGCTTGATTTAGAAGGTCGCTTTATGATATTCACTGCTAGTTATTAGATACTTGAGTTCACAAGAATCTTTGTTGGATGAAGTCTTCATGTATGATGGCAACTCACGTCTTTGCTTAAAAATGAACAGTGTTTCTGGTAAAGGTGTTCGATCTTATAAATGCGTTGTTATTAATGAAGGTTGACTAAATAAGATTGACAACTTTTGGGCGGCTCTTCTGTCTCCAATTCCATATATTGGTGCCTACAACATCTGACAGGATTTGTCTGGGTATTATGTTTTGATAGACATCCATACCCTCTTACAAATAGCACAGGGAATGCCGCGGTTGCAAGTTGTGGAAGTCAACTTTATGCCTGTCAACTGGTGGTAACTTAAGAGTCCCTAATTGTTGAAAACGTTAGCTTAATATTGTGATTGATGTTTCCAAATTAACGAGATTATACATAAAGTGATTTGACTTAGCGCTTGAGTCATGCAGACGTTCTAATTTCTATGTCACAAGGTGTATACATTGATTCGTCTTCAATAATCCACCCGCCAAAGTATTGCAACTGTGGGAAATAACCTTCAAAAAGGCTAGGCAAAACAATGCTAAATTTTATATTGATAAACGTCTTTAATTTTCATTGCATTGTAAAAAGTTTGAAGCCTATTAGCAATTGATATATTATTGGTTTGAAATTCTTGTAGGAAAATGTGAACAAGAGTGTTTTTATTTTTATGTCAAAATCTTGTATTGCCATTAGTGAAATTCATCCCTTAGCCAAAAGCTAGAGACTTAAATCTAGATTAAATAAATGAAAGGCAAAATATTTCTTATTTGCATTGATGGATTACTAATAAGGATTTATGTTGAGCTTTGATTAATTTAGTATACCATGTTTCACTTAAACAATTACTATGTTTTTTTTAATCAATGATTAAATGAAGATGATCCTCACATAATTGTCCTTTTGATGGAATAGGTGCAAAGGAAAAGTGAAAGGAAAAGGTACAAAGCGAAGGAGAAGGCTAGCAAACGAAAACGAAAGGAGGAGGATTTTTTTTGAAAACTCAAAGTGTTTTTTAACGCTTTAAGTGTTTGTTCAACACTTATTTATGAAATTCTTACCTTTTCACTCCTAGGGCACTAATTTTCATTTGGGTCTAAAAAGAAAAAATTGATTTTTTTTCCCATTCGCAAAAGGTTAAAATTCAAGCTTAGACACTTACTAGATTTCGTTTTGGGCTAAAAAATTGGACAAGCAATCTTCATATTTCATTTGGTGCTTAAAACGAATCACACAATTGCTTTGAAGGCTATAAAACGAACAAGTGCTTGAATTGTGTGATTTTTTCTTTTGAGTGTGTATCCTCTCCCCTTGCGCTTCGTGCGATCTAGGGTGCAAGAGAAACATTCAAAATACATTTTATTGCTTTGAAACACTTCGATTTGGGTTTAAAATTGAACATCTTGTGCGAGTGTGAGTAGGGGCATTCTCACATACATTCTCTTTCTTTGTGCCATCAAAGATTGATTGAGTTACGGATTGTGTCTTTGCTTGCTTTTGTTTATCTTAGAGGGCCTACCTTGGGGAAAAAGTACTCACCTAAGGGAACGACTCAACCGGTAACACTCTAAAGCCAAGAGTATTTCTAGCTAGGATATAAATGTGGGTATTGGTTAAACACCATTATCACATGGTTGGCTCTGACAAGATGGATCCGAAAGGGGACTCTTGCCGAATGGGTCAATCTCCACAAACGGAAAGTCCTTACTAGAACCCATGTGTTAGAATTTTCCAAAATCCTTAATCTATTTTTTGGTGCAAGAACGGTCGTTCTGAATCTGCCCCACACTTTTACGGTCTTCTAGTAGAGATGGAAAGCATGCCATGGGAGTTTCATGGGTGTTGATGCTTGGCTGCCCCAATTGATGATAATGAGTCGTGGAGGGGAGCCAGTGGGGTCAAGCATCTAACCATCCGCTAGAGATAGGTGTAGCTAGACTTGTCCAAGTGGGAATCCAACAAATATTGTCTTACACATCCATAGGGCTTGTACTTGTTCTTCGTTTGAAAACACAGTGTTGTATTCGAAAACATTTTGCAAACAAACATTCAACATGATTCTCAAAATTTCAAAACCTTTTGAAGACAAATATCATTGACTCAATCCATATGTTATTTCTTTCCCTTGGGATTCACGTCCTTAGAGGTTCCTAAGCATTGGATTATACCTCAATTTGTCTTCTTGAGTAAACAATAGGAAAACCCTTGCCTTAAGTTCATTGAATTTCCACATAAAATATCTTGTGGGGTTTACAGAAATTAAGACATTGGACATCTTAGTTTGAAACTTTAATCAAAGAGAGTGTTTTTGGTAAAATAAAGACATTAAGCAAAGATAAGCAAAATGAATTTTCATGTGTGATTGAAGACTCACAAATCCCAAAGAAAAAATCATTGAAAATCCGAAAATGAATGTTCAAATGAAATCATTTCTTGGTTACAAAGGTCTTTAGGAAGCATATGCATGCTCTTCAATACCTAGGTCTAGGAAAACAAAGTGGTCTTTTAGGTTCATCTAGGGATCAAAACATATCAAAACTTTTCATCCATCCTCCAAAACAACATCATCTCATAAATCATCTTTTGAAAAACCTTGAAATCATCCTTGAAGTGCTAGGCTTTATGAAAATCATCCAAAAACATTGTGACCAAGTCCTTGAGAACATTTATCAAAACACCTTTTGGCTAGGCATGTGTAGATGCATCCTTTTGCATATACTTAGTCAAAATTATCAAAAATCATCTTGTCTAGCTTAGTGTATGTAGATGAATCCTTCTTCATATACTTAGTGAAATAATCATTTTATTTGGATAGGTGTGGGTAGATGCATCCTTCTCCTCACACATATCCAAAATCATCATCCTTTGAACAAAACTATCCTTTAGATCATTATCAAACATCTTAGGGTCTTTTTGTTCAAAATCAAAATCAAAATCAAAATCAAACTCAAGGACAAAATCCCAAATTTGAAATCCAATCAAATCCAAGTCCTAAAGCCTAGTATTTCATTCAAGATTTATCAAAAACCAAAAACATCCATAACATCCATCTTTAAACATGACCATCATATCATCATCACATTTGATCCTAAAAAAAGCATCCTAAAAACTTTCACTTTGGGACATAAAATAGAGATTAATCCAAAGAATCAAGAGATTCATCTCCCATATTCTTGAAGATTGATCCTTGTTTTATGGTTCAAACGAGATCTCAATACAAGAAGAGTATGGAAGCCCACAAAGAAACACCTGCTTCAAGTGATCTTAGCCAAACCACTCCTAAAATGAATCCCATTGGGGATGGAAATCTCACAATTAGCCTTCCAACATCATCACAAAACCCACAAGAGGAAACCCAAGGGGAGGATCTTACCTTTGGAATGTCTCACAAACAAATAGCTGAAATGCTCCAAAATCCGGACAACCATAGAATCATCAACATCATGATGAGACTTAACCCTTCATTGTACATGCTTGAACTAGCAAAACAAGGGGCCAAGTTGCCTTCGGATTTCAATGTGAGCACTATAGTAGAGACATTTTTTCCACCAATCTCATCCACCATCCCCATTTCATCTACACCCCCATCTCAAAACATCACACAAAACATCCCACAACTCACAACATCATTTGCTCCAACTCAACCCAACATTAACAAGGGAAACACATTCCTCAATGAACTTCAATCACATCCCCTTGTGAATAACCAAAACTTGGACGCAAACACCATAGTGGAACAAAACATCCTCCATAATCCATTACACCAAAATGTTCCTCTCAATTTACATTATGACCCATCATCAACATCTTTTCACGGAGCACCACAAACACCTCTTCTCACAAATCCACAAGAGGAGGGAGACATGTTCGGACCAAGGGGCATTTTCAACACCACAACACTCTCACAAGGATTCACCCCCCTTAAATTTCCACCTCTCCCACCATCACCATTGTCATCAACACCACTCCTTGGTTTAGGGCTTCCCCCTCTACCGAGTATCAATCAATTTTTTTTTCCAAATGCTCAAAACTTATTGATGACATCACAAACAACAAACACACAAGCAATGGCAACATCATCAAACACCCCCACAACATTGCAAAGCATGGTATCTCAAGGGCCAATCACATCAACAACACCACTTACCACATCAACAACACCATCCACCAATCATGTAACCAACACGAAAACACCATCCACCCACCAAATAATCAACACAACATCATCATCTACCACCATTCCAAACCCACCACCACCAATGTTCACCACATCAAACCAAATCGACGCAACATTACAAGCCGCTTTTCAAAGAGGATACCAACAAGTGTAGAAACAAAAAGCCGTGCAACAAGCTGCTCAAGCTGCACAAGCTGCCAAAGCTGCACAACAAGTACAAAAAGCCCAAGCTTTATTGCAACAGCAACAACAACAAGCCGCCCAAGCCGCACAAGCATTACAAGCACAAAGGGTTGCTCAAGCACAACTATTATTGCAGCAACAAGCCACACAAGCGCAAGCCCAACCACAAGCTCAAGCGCAAGAACAACAAGCACAAGCACAAGCACAACTTCTTGCACAAGCAACACAATTGCAAGCATACCAACAAGCATTAAAGCAATACCAAGAACAACAAGAAGCGGTAGAATTGGCAGCCCAACAACAAGCGTTGTGGGAACAACAACAAGCAGAACAACAAGCAGAACAACAAGCATAGCAGCAAGTGCAACAACAAGCATTGTTGGAACAACAACAAGTGCAACAACAAGCACAAATCCTAGCACAACAACAAGAGCAACAACAAGCATTGTTCATCCAAAAACAAGTAGAAGCCTACTTCACCCACCACAACATACTGATACCATTGAACAATGCACCAACCAACCCATCCATCCAAACCACGATTGCAACACCTCAAAAGAAATTCATCCCACCCCCTCATCCACAAAGCGATGTAATGACACAACTCAAGTTGCTCTCGCAACAAGTGCTTGACCTTCAATCTGGGTGGACAACCAAAATGCAAAGCAACCTATGTCCCTATCCATTCGATAGGAGCCTAGACATGAAACCATTCCCTAAGGGATTTGAGATCCCTAAATTTGACAAATATCGAGGGATGGGAAACCCTGAAGATCACATTAGGGAATTCTAGGTTCATTGTATGGAGGTTGAATATGATGATACTTATCTGATGCGGCTATTCCCTAGGAGCTTAGCAGGCAATGCTATAGAATGGTTCTCTCGCTTACCTTCAGGCATTAGGACATTTGAAGAAATTAGAGATGCATTCATTAAGAATTATGCATGTAACATTACAATGGATGTTAGTCTTGAAGAACTATACGCTCTGAAACAAGGAAAGAATGAATCTTTCACTTCATTCCTTCAACGATGGCGATCCAAGGCCAATCGGAGCAAATGGACCATGCCAGAAGAACAACAATTCTGCACAATCATAGCCAACCTTGAAAGTCACCTATCATTCCATCTCAAAATTTAGGGTATTACTACATACGATCAATTGATCTCCAAGGTGCTTAGCATCGAAAGATCCCTTGTGACTCAACCCATCGAATCAACATCATATCACGAACCACAAAACAACTGCCTGTCATCAAACTACAATGATAAACCTCGCACATGGGCGAGAAAAAAAAATGTCACTAATGATGGTGTTGTAGATGCCAAGGTGGTCATTAGTGGTCCACGTCAAAACACAACTACACAACAAATCGAAACACCACATCAAAACACTCATCAGACAACGCATCAACCCAACAATAATCCCACAATCAATAACCTCAATGACCAAAGAGGACCACCTCAACGCAAAACATACCCCAAATGAAAATACACTACTTTGGGGGAACCACTTGAGGACATCATGAAAAAGCTAATCAATGAAAAACTCATCCAAGCTCCTACATTTGAGAATTATCAAGAATCGGATGTCAAACCTCCTTGGTACAATGAAAATCAACTATGTGAGTTCCACAAAATAAAAGGCCACACCACAAACAATTGTATGAGACTCAAGAACATCATACAAGATCTCATCGACAAAAGAATCATAAATGTGGAATCACCTACAGGGAATCAGGACCTTAAAATCTACATGAATCCGATGCCGAATCATGGCAACAAAGGGAATAACAAGGATAAGGGAATAACAAGGATAAAGTCATCACCATCAAGGGTGCCCATGCCATCACCAACAAAGGCACCCATGCTGAAGATTGTGGAGTCACCACAAACTGCATGGTCATCACCATCAAGGGCACCCATGCCGAAGATTGTGGAGTCACCACAAGAGGCGGTAAAGTCACCATTGTAGGATCATCCCAACCAAATAGAGTCCCTACATCAAGAGCCGTTCCGTATAGCTACAATGTTGTAGACCAGCTCAAAAGAACACCAGCACACATCTCCATCATGGAGTTGTTAAAAATCTCATCCACTGTCCCCGCAGACCTCGATGCAGAACAATTCCAAGCTATGGTCGAAAACATCATAACACCTAATCTCCTTACGTTTTCTGACCAAGATTTTCCCACCCAACCATCTCACAATCACGCACTTCACTTGGAGGTCATTGTAAACAAGAGAAAAATCAAAAGGGTCCTGGTGGATGGGGGTGCAGGTTTGAACATCTGCTCTCTCAGCCTAATCAAACAATTGAAAATATCAGAGGATACCATTGACAAAGGTAAAGGCATCACAATCAGAGCATATGATGACCAAGAAAGAGTGTCTCAGGGCATGATTAAACTCCCTATTCAAGTAGGGCCAACGCTTATGGAAACCACCTATCAGGTCACGGACCTCGACTTACCATACAACATTCTCTAGGGCGCCCATGGATCCATGCAATGAAAGTCGTAGCATCAACCTTCCACCAATGTGTAAAATTTACACATAATGGACAAGAGGTTACCGTCCATGGAGATCCTGAGCCGTTTTCATACTGCAAGAACCTTGAAGCCAAATATTACAAAATCCCCCAAGTGGCAAAGAATGATGAGGGCCCATCCACATCATACATCGACCCCGCCACCCTCACGTCCACTTCTGTGACAGAGACACCTCCCACTCCCGCCATTCCCACCATCTCTGACATCAAGCTCATCATCCAGGAGGATGGTTGTGGAAGCTATAGGCTCCCTAATAATGCTTTTGTGATAGGAGAATTACCGCAATCTCCTAGATCACGGGGATGCCCCCGAGAAAATCAAGCTTCTACATCGCAAACAAATCCTGAGGATTATCCTAAATTCACAAGCTGGGGAGACCTTGGTCAAGAGGTTATTGAGATAGATCCATCCCACATGCTATATCAAGATGAAAGACTGACACCTGAATTACCAATGAATGAAAGAAGCAAAGGCCTACACATGATGCTTGCGATGGGCTATGACCGCAATCAGAGACTAGGACAAAATGACAATGGGCTCATAATACCTATTATGCCCGAGACGTGACCCATAACAAATCTCGGTCTTGGATGTGCCACTCCGAGAATAACCATACGTGGCCGAAGTCCTCTGGTTAGAATGGTTAACACCTCTCCTCAGCCAGTAATAGTACAACTACACTCACCAATAGTCACAGGTAGCAACACACATAACTTCATAATTGAGCCCTATATTAGTAGCGATGATGAAGATATCATATCCAATCTCCTTAGGTTATTCGAAGATACCACTCTGTGTATGATTAGTACCCTCTCCTTTGAATCCGATAGTCAAAATCATGAGATCCGCTTAGTCTACCCCCAACTGATCGACTATGACCAACAAGGACCACCAGTTCTTGATACATTCGAAAATGATGAGGTGCTCTCAGAATTCATGGGGTTGAGGGATAACATTCCAGATGGAGATCACAAGGCAGGATTCATAATGGAGTTGGACACACACGCCTATTATGGGGAAACGATTGAATCCTTCAGTTGCAAAAGTGAGAAACTAAGAATCATAACCAAGTCCTTGAGTGAAAACCACACCGTGGCACTCTCTGACAACAAAATAGTAAAAGTAAAGGACATATCCAATGGTGAAAACCTCTCTAAGGAGCCTAAGGATGAAGGATTCAATCTTCCCCTAAGAGCTATTCATCAAGAGAAGTCAGCAGTCTTGGCCGAAAAATGCAACCCAGTCAACCTAGGAACAGAGGAGACCCCGCATATCACATTCTATGTGGAATCACTATTATCAGAAGAGCAAGAACTCTAGCAGCATTCCTAAGGGAAAGACAAATAAACTTCACATGGAGTTATGTTGATATGCCAGGACTTGATCCAAATACTGTGGTCCACCACCTAGCAGTGTATCCAGATGCAAAACCTGTCAGACAGAAGCTTCGCAAAATGCATCCTCAAATCGCTTTGTTAGTCAAAATGGAGCTCAAAAAGCTATTAGATGCTAGATTCATCTGACCAATTGATTATCCAAAATGGGTATCAAACTTGGTACCTATTTCAAAACCTGATGGAGCTATCAGAATCTGTACAGATTTTAGAGATTTGAACAAAGCATGTCCCAAGGATGATTTTCCACTTCCCAATATTGATATGATAGTGGACATGACAGCAGGGCATGAGATGCTATCACTTATGGATGGATTTTTAGGATACAACCAGATCATGATAGGAAAAGAAGATCAACATAAGACTGCCTTCACTTGTCCATGGGGGACCTACTGTTGGAACATGATGCCATTCGGCCTAAAGAATGCAGGAGAAACCTACCAAAGGGCTATGACACTAATATTCCATGACATGATTCAAAAAATAGTCGAAGACTATGTCGACAACATTCTAGCTAAGTCAAGAAAAAGACAAGATCATATAGCAACCCTAGGTGCTATCTTTGACAGACTGGAGGAATACAAAGTTAGACTAAATCCCAAGAAGTGCATCTTCGGCGTACAATCAGGTAAACTGCTAGGATACATAGTCTCCATGAGGGGTATCGAGGTGGATCCAGCAAAAGTCAAAGCAATCCTTGAGATGGAAGCACCAAGGAACTTAAAGCAACTGAGAGGCCTCCAAGGCAGGCTCCAATCCATTAGAAGGTTCATAGCACAATTGGCACAAAAGAAAAACCCATATTCGCACCTTCTCCACAAGGGGGTATCATACAAATGGGATAAAAAATGCGAAGAGGCATTCAACAAAATAAAGGAATAACTACTAACACCTCCAGTGTTAATGCCACCTATCCCGAGTAAGCCATTGATCTTATATGTGTCAGCAACAACAACAGCCCTAGGAGCTCTCTTGGCTCAGCATGATGAAAACGGAACAAAGAGGGCCATATACTATATCAGCAGGACAATGGTCGGTCATGAGCTAAATTACTCCTTCATTGAAAAAGCTTGCCTCGTAGTAGTGTTTGCATCCCAAAAATTTAGACATTACATGTTGGCACACAAGATCAAGCTTATTGCCAAAATTGACCCCCTTAAATATCTCTTATCAAAGGAAATGTTAACTAGAAAAATGGCAAAATGGGTCATGATATTATCAGAATATGACATTGAGTATGTTGAGAGAAAAGCCATCAAGGGTCAGGTTATTGCAGATCAACTAGCAGAAGCACCCATATATTCTGAGAATCCTCTTGTATCTAAATTTCCAGACGAATCCATCTTTAACCTCAATGTAGCCGATCAATGGAAATTATACTTCGACGGCTCATACACACAACACAGATCAGGAGCTGGTATCTTTTTCATCACCCCCCAAGGGGATTGCATACCACGATCATACAAACTAGCATTCCCTTGCACGAACAACATAGCGGAATATGAGGCTTTGACTATAGGTCTCAGGATAGCAGTGCAATGGAATATCATAGCCCTCAAAGTCTACGGAGACTCACAGTTGATCATAAATCAAGTCAATAATGAATATCAGACAAAGGATGACAAGCTAACCCCATACAAGAAACTGGTGGAGACTCTCAAGGAATCCTTCATTGACATAACATTTGAGCAGATTCCAAGAACCAACAACAGAGCTACTGACACCATGGCTACAATTGGGTCTCTAGTAGACATCCCTCACAACGTGCCAAAATATGAATTTCTGATCGAGCAGCTTCTCGTTCCCACATTCGAGGTACCAGAATCAGAATATGTGTGTGAAATCATTGGTCCTGGCGATCCTTAGTATCATGACATCTATACATATCTTCGAATAGGAGTCTTACCCGCTGACCTACCATCGAGCCTAAAACAAACCTTTATTAAAAAGCCATCTAGATTTGTCATCCTAGGAGATACCTTATACTGTAGAAGCATAGAAGGCACCTTACTACGCTGTCTAAATGTTGAGGAGGCATTAACCGCTCTAATCAAGGTTCATAACGGTATTTGTGGCTCACACTCGAGTGGAATGACCATTGCCAAGAAATTGCTGAGGCTGGGCTATTACTGGCCCACAATGGAAAGAGAAGCGCATGATCATGCTAAAAGGTGTTTACAATGTCAGCAGCATGGGGATCTCATCCATGCTCCAGCTCAAGAGCTCCATCTGATTGTCACACCATGGCCTTTCTCGCAGTGGGGACTCGATCTCATTGGCAAAATCTCACCCACCTCATCCAATGGCCATAAATTTATCATAACTGCAACTGAGTACTTCACAAAGTGGGTGGAAGCCATACCCATGACCTATATCACTGGGAAGCAAATCTCAAAATTTATCCTGAACTATCTCATCTGTCGTTATGGTGTCCCACAAGCCATTATTTCAGATAATGGTACACCATTCAAGAACCAGGAGGTTCACGAATTGTGCAAGAAATTCAAAATCCAGCATCGCTTCTCCACCCTGTACTATCCCCAAGGCAATGGCCAAGCAGAAGCCATGAATAAAACCATCCTCAAAATCCTCAAGAAAATAGTCAATGACGCAGGTCATGACTGGCACTTGCAGCTTAATCCTGCCCTCTGGGCTTATCAAACCAGCATCCACACACCCACTGGCGCCACCCCATTCTCCCTGGTCTATAGATCAGAAGCTGTACTACTTATTAAGATCGAGCTCCCATCCCTTAGAATATCATTGCAAAATCTCATCACTGATGAGGACTATCGGGTGTCAAGATTAAATGAGCTGGAGTTACTAGATGAGAGACACATAGACGCTTTGAATCACTTACAAGTCTATTAGAATAGACTCTAACGAAGCTACAACAAGAAGATTAGAAGCAAGACTTTCCAAGTCAGAGAATTGGTCTTAAAAGAAAATCAAAAGAATGTCCCAAATCCCAGCAGCAAAGGCAAGTTCGAACCCAATTGGTTAGGGCCTTTCATCGTCATAGCAAGCTATAAATCAGGGGCATATCAGTTATCAACACTCGAAGGGGAACCTCTGCAGGAGCCCATGAATAGCTCCCATCTTAAAAAGTTTTATG
>VDFB02191816.1:0-15423 GCA_007258455.2 Sequoia sempervirens
TAACAACCATCATTAATCTTAAAAAAGTTGATTTTCCTCTTAAGGAGATAATAGATTTTCTCGTAAGGAAAAAGTAGATTTTTTTAAGATAATATTTTTTCTTTATATTGTTGTCACAATCCAACACATAATTCCTTATTTAATATTGTATATTAAACAACCACCCGAGTAATTACATTTATGTATACTATTGTATTGAATACATTAGATCATGAATAAAACCAAAAACTTTATTAGACTAAATACCATTAATATAGATGTATTTTGTGAAGGTTTGATTTTGAAGAATTGTAGAAATGAAGGAATCTTTTTACTATTTAGAATTGGCATGATATTTTCCTATGAGAGCCTAGGAAAACTAGTACTTAGTTACCTTTGTAGAAACATATATTGTCTTTCAAAGTGTAGTGTAAAATAATTATTGTACTAATATTGAATATGACCATAGTAAATGTTGCCATCTGTTGAAGTTGGAAAAATCAACTCCATAGCTTCCAAAGATCACTTGCAATCAAACACGTGCCATAGAAAGAGAGAATAACAAAGCTATGGAGGCCAATAGCTATTGATCCAAAAAAGAATGAATCATAATTAATGTACATCTTAATGATTATACAATAAAGAATCCTTATAAAAGGATAATAAACCTAGAAACCCTAGGTGAGGATAAAACAAGATCATGACATGTGTCCTCATCCTATAACATGAGACATAAAAAAGAACATGAACTAGGTAACCTTAAGTAATTAGAAGAAAAGGAACCTAATAATTAAGTAAATAATTAATTAGGAAATACCTTTTACTCTAAGACCCCCTTTAAGTGAAACTTCGGGAGTAGCTCAAACGTCTAGAGACAAATGCATGATGGAGCTCGACAAACAAGTCCTGGTAAGGTACCTATGTACAAACAATCAATATAATCTCTCGCAACCGGAGAAAAGGAGAAAAACCCTATGGGAAAAAAAATCCTCTCCAAAAGAGAGAAATACAAGTGAAGGTCTAAAAAGCCTCCAAACAAAAATATCCCAAAAGAGTAGGAACAAAGGATGAACATGAAGAACACCATTGAAGCATGAAGAAGCTACAAACATTGTCAAAGAATGACTGCTATAGTGTTGAAAGAAGAACCTCTTCTGAAATCAAGATGAAGATCAGGATCAAGAAGATAATAATCTGCATGAGTGTCCCCAACAACACTACTCAACCAATGACCGGATGGAAAACCAAGTCAACAATCTAAAAGTTGAAGATACAAATAGCGCATAAATCTACATGAGTGACCCCAAGGACGCTACTCAGCCGGTGTATGAAAACAACAAGTCAAAAATAGAGGTACCGGTAGTCCAAAGAAAGTAATCAACTAAAGATGGAAGGCTACCTCCACAAAATAGGAATACAAGAGTGTTGGTGTGGTAAATGTGTATCTGATGTATTAGCAACACACATCCTAGTACGCAGAAAAACAATGATACATGGTTCACTCCAATCGAAACCAAGGAAGCATTTAGCTGTAATATGATGCACCACATATAGTATTGAAGAAGGAGAGAAGATATTAGGGTCAGTGAATAGTACAGAAATGGTAGGCAAAGAACTAGCAGCATCAAATGGGTACATGAAGGAAGTACCAACACTTCAAAAAGGTGTGCAAAAAGACAGAGGTAGACAAGGTTGTGATTATAAATAAGAAGCTCACATAACAAACTCCCCATGACACTTTATGAAGTAGTGCGAGTACAATAATGACACAACATTATGTGCAAGATCCCAATAATATATGTACAATGTTGAGGTACTTTATTTTAGTGCATTTACATATGAGAAGCACTTACAATGGAAGCTCACAATGTCCAAAAGAACATGTTGAAAATACAATTATCCTATAGAAAATGAGGAAACTCATAGCACCATGATGAAGTGCACAAAAGATCACACACTTCCAAAAAAATGGAATCCAAAAAAGAGTCCGGATGCAAAATATATGGCCTGTTAAAGTCTCCAAAACGAGGATTGCACAACAACACTGAGAAAATTGATTTTTGGAAAAAAACTAGAAGCCAAAACTGAAAACTACCTTCACTCCTATGAAGAGCTCAAAATTCTGCTTGTTTAAAAAAAAAAAGCATTGAAAAAGGTCACCATATGGCCGAGATATTGCCTCTAGAAGGTGGAGTGCAAAACTGAAAAGCTCAATGGAGAGGGGTAGGACTGAACAAAAAAACACCTCTGCCTAATTTGCAAAACACCTCCAAATTTAGAGGTCTACCAATTTTAGAACCCTTGGTAAAAAAACTCCTTGAGGGTATTGTAGAAAAAAATTATTTTGCTTGTTTTTATTTAAAAGTTTATAAAAAGGCAAAAAAAACTAATATATATATATTATAATAAAAAATATAAAATATAAATTATTTAAAAATTATATTTTAAAAGATGGCCTTAAAGACTAGACTATGCAGGTCGAGAACTCAAGGGTTTACCACCACATATGTATTATTGTGAGAGGTGATACTTCGTTACTGACACATATGATTTTTTGATGTAATATTAAAAAAACATGTTATGAGCCTGATTGATTTGATTTTAAAATTTCACAAGATTTTTTTTGAATGCTGTCTGCTTGGGAGGTCATTATTTTACAGGCTACGTGGAATCTTTTGCCCCAATGCTCCTAACACAGTTCCAACTTCGGCAGTGATCTGCAAGTTTTGGGCCTTGATGCCGATGTCAATGTATTTGGCTCAAGTAACTCCCAATTACAACTATCCTTTTGAATCTAAAAGAACTATTTTTAAACCTTGCCGTCTGACCTCTAGGTCCAAATTAAACCAATAATTTAGTTGGCTTTTTGACATTCTCTGGAAGACTTTATTTTAGTCCTAGGATGCGAATAGTAATCGGGTAAAAATATCTCAGAGTAGAGGGGATTATAGGTCTGGAGCTCTTATACCATGTTGAAGTTGGCAAAGTCAACTCCATAGCTCCCAAAGATAACCTGCAATCAAACACTTGTCATAGAAAGAGAGAATAACAAGACTATGGAGGCCAAGAACTATTGGTCCAGAAAAGTATGAATCGTAATTAATGTGCATCTTAATGATTATGTAATAAAAAATCCTTATAAAATGATAATAAACCTAAAAACCCTTGGCGAGGATAAAATAAAACCATGACATGTGTCCCCATGTCTTATAACATGAGACATAAAAATAACATAACCTAAGTAAGCTTAAATAATTAGAGGAAAATGAACCTAATAATTAAGTAAATAATTAATTAGGAAATACTTTTTACTCTAACACCATCTATATATGGTTACTACCATTCGTATAAACCAAGTATCCATTGTTTGGAGATGAGGTTTAACTTGGCCACTTCATTTTTTTCCAACTAAATCAAGCACCTCTACCTAGTAGACAATCAGGTCAAAATACATATATTGAGCTGTGAGCAGAGAATTTTGAGTTGTGGACATAGTCTTGCAATGATCAAGTAGTGGTAAATTCCTAATAATGTAATCTTGATTTTTTCATAGTGCAAGTATTGTAAAGTTTCTTTGTGTGCCGCTATGGTGTTTTTGGGTATTGAGTTGGCATAGGCATGAGGATTATACTTTCAAGCACAACTTGCAAAATAAATCAATATGAGGATTTGCTTATTCCCCAACCCATGTTGGACTCAAAATACTAAACAAAAATGAGGCTTATGAGTGTTATGATAGTTTAGCCATGTCAAGATCAAGAGTGATTTCATTGTATAGGAAAGGGATAATATTTTCTATAGATTATTTAACCCCTTTTATAAAGTAAATAAAAAAAAAAACAACTCTTGAATTTGACCTTGCTTGTCATTTTGCTCTCTTTCCTTTGAAATAATTATTTGCAAAATATTTTCAGTCCAAAATATTGTGGAGGCTAGTTTCCATTGTATCAGATATCTATTTGCAAGAATTGAAGAAGAAACTAGGGAATATTTATTTAAAGTACAAATAGAAGCCTTAAACCAACTAATAATTTGTTTTTATCTTCTTAGGAGAAATTATTTGAGGATGAAAGGCATGGATGAAAAGCATGTTATTCTACACTGTCCCATGTACAAGAAAATAAAGCATAAGTATGCATTCACTTTGCATGCATTGTTGATTTTGAAAACAAAACAATTGATTGGAATTGAGACCTTTTTTTGAGAAACCTATAAGGGGATTATTTTCCTATTCATGGTTTTGAATTGATGAACAAGTTTAATGGTATATATGAACTTGAAAATACACCTGGACAAGATGCATAACTAAAACTAACATATTAGTAGGTCCCCTACCAATTTAGTTGAAGTTCATAAAGTCAACTTTATCTTTCATTGTTCATCTATCATTAGGAAAAGGCCTTTTTTAAAATATTTAATTTATTGAACTTAAGTAGACAATATTTAGTAACCAATAAACAAACAAAGTGCCTCTATGCTAATAACTTAAGGCCTTCTAGAATGGAAGATAAATTAATTTTGTAAACCCATATTTTCTTATTTTCTTTGAAACCATGAATAAAAATAACTATTCCATGTTATCAAAATTTTTATGATATGTTTTTGATTAAGGTAAAACAAAGAGGGTTTTTTAAAGGGACACCAACCCTTTTACAATGAAGCCTAATGACAAGGAGAACTAGTCCCATGAGGTGTAGGAATTACATAAAGAAATAGCTATGCCAAGAACAACATGGAGAGGAAAAACAACATAAAACATACAACCAAGAAAGAAAAAGACAAGACATAGCAACTAATTTTTCCCAATTATCTTTTGAAGGCATGAGGCAACCTTCCACTCTTTAGTCAGGACATTCAATTGGTCTTCAAAAGAAACCTCCAAATTTTCCTCTTTAATATATGTAACATCTTGTAGTGTTGTAAATTGTGCTCCTTGATGATGTAAGAACAATTTCATGCTCTATTTGGTGCTCACTTTAGTATCCATTCACACAGTCCATTTTAGGATCATTTCCAGCTTTGACCTTACCTCCAACTCAAGAGATATGATGATACTACCCTAGAAACTTTATTTATGACCCTATACCCTATAAACCTTGCCCAATGCCCAAATTTGAGTTAGGTCCTAAGTCAAGGGACCCCTTACTAGTAATTCTCTCTTCAACAAGTGAAGAGCACATGGATACTAGCGTGGCATGCTAGGGTCCCACCAATTTATACAAAAAAGTTGGACACTTGTGAGGGTTGACCTTTGCCTTGTGCGATGTGACCTCAATTTTGACATTGGCACGCTAAAAAATCCAAAATTCAAATTTAAATGTCAAACTACACCTAAGGTTATTCCTATTGCTCCCTATTTGAACAATAAGTTTTTTCAAACAAATGCAATGATGCACACTATGACGAAGCCTTGCCAAAATGGAAATTCAACTTTGCAATTGTGAACAAGACTTATTGCTATTTTGGTTGAAGCCCAAAGAGTGTTGCAAAATAATTTGGGATCAATGCATTATGATTGAATTGTGCCTCTTCATCACAATTGGGTGTGATTTTAATTGGTTCTCACATTCAAGCTTCTATCACCTTGTTGCCCCAAAAGCAAGGTAATTTTTTGTGTTTTTATTTCCTTTGAGCATAACATTTCTCTTGGGTTGGATCTTACATTATCCTATTTGAGGCATATAGCAATCCACTCTAATACACTTGAGTAGTGTTTTGATTTATCACTTGTTTGTCATTGCTCGCCACAATATTAGACACACTTAAGATTCATAACACACACTATTGCTTCTATCAAATTGGATATTCATGGAGGTAGAAATACCAAAATAGGGGTTTGACCAAGGCAAACCCTATATAGCCATAATCCCTTTTCCTCCTTTGTTCCTGTGTAGGTTCAACTCTAAAACAAAATATTAAAGAGAATAGTAGAGAAAAACATCAATTTTACAAAATATCATTCGGGCTGTACAATACCCTTAGGACCCCAACATGACGTGCTAACATCTACATGATTCACCTTTATCCTACACAAACCCTTAGCTTTTGGTGGCAGGTTCTTCTTTGTCTCCCCTTTTTAGATTTGTCACAATTTTTTATAAATTATTGTATTAATCTATGTAGTTATTCATTTATTTGAATTAGTGTTTTGTGTCACCTAGGTTAGTTAAATACCTTTTTTCAATTTTCCCTCTTTACAACAAAGGAACAAAACCTAGGAAACTTGGATCTCCTTCAAGGAAGTTAGCCAAGCACAATGCCTTCATGGGTTTGTGTTCCAATGTTTAGTGAAGAAAGGATTGATCCAGATTAATTTACTAGTTAGTCTAGAACCCCTTTTCACATTAAACATATCTACATTGTTGGTATCCAATTTAGCATGAGTAATTTTGGTTACATTCCTTCTCAAGAAGTATAATTTTTCCTTTTATCAAGTCCATTTTCTAGGATAAAAGGTTGGTAGTTGAGTTCTTTTTACTATTTTTGTTGAAACAAATGATTTCAACCAAGCTCCTTGTGATCTCTTTTCTTGTTTCCACTCCAAAACACCTAGTCTTATAATAACTTTTGCAACTTCTACCCATGGACTTAAACCATTTTTGCATCCATTCAACTTATTTGTTGAGCCTTGTGGTTTGTGCACTCAATTATTTTGAGATAGTAAAGGATATGCCACAAACATACACTACTTGACTATTCTATGATAGGGAAAATTAATTGGATAAAACAAGATTGTATCTATTCATAGCTTCCAATATGTTAGGAAGGCTTCCCCTTAGCAAAATTTTCCACATTGTGTGATTGTTCCTAACTAGATCTCACAATATGAAGGTTTAATCCTAGACATTTCATGTCCTATTGTGGAAAAACTCCACTAGCCCTTGTTTGGATACATGCAGAGCAAAGACACCTCCAAATTGTTGTTGAAAGGTTAGAGATA
This sequence comes from Sequoia sempervirens, assembly GCA_007258455.2. Taxonomy (NCBI): domain Eukaryota; kingdom Viridiplantae; phylum Streptophyta; class Pinopsida; order Cupressales; family Cupressaceae; genus Sequoia; species Sequoia sempervirens. The sequence continues at coordinate 6,920 of VDFB02191816.1, forward strand.
ATTGATTTGTATCGCCAATGAAGATATTGAACCTTGAAATGATTATTCATGTCCTTTCCTTTCAACTCAACTTTGAAATGATTACTCCTTAGAAGCAACATAGCTCATGTGGGATAAATTGAATGCCAAGTAGGGTCTAATAACATTATTTAGCATCATTAATATGCTCAACATTAATCTTTCCCAAGACATCAAGTAGAAGGGAAAGAGGCTCTTCCTAGTACATATGATCCTTGTTTGTACATCCTAGGTTGGTGAGGGAATTTGTCACTTGGTTCCCTTCATGGTTAGCATGGATAATATTTATCTTTATGAAAAACTAAAGTAGATTTTTGGCATCCAACATTACATTCCTTATAGACTAATGAAATGAGGCTCTTGAATTAAGCATTTCCACAATGCTATGAGAGTACTCTTCAATAATAATATTACAATTCAATAGTTAAGCCTATCGGGGAAGATAAAGCTTCAACCACATTACTGGTTTGAATGTTTAAATTTTGGGCATTGCTACAAGCATCTCTCCATTATAGCTTTTGAAGATTCCACCAGCTCTAGCTTTACTAAGATTCCCTTTGGAACAACCATAATTTTTTTTTTATCTAATCAAGGTCAAGGGGTTCTTAGACTATAAATTTTCTTCTCATAATTTTATTTGTTTCATACATTGTCTAAGGGGACACTAAGTTTCTAGTTTGCAACCAACCTTTTCTCAAATTTGGATGAGAACTCATTTGATTTCTTTATTTGAGAGGAATCTACATTTTATTGAATAGAGTTAATTATTCTTGTTGTCACATCCCATTTCTAAATAATTATATCATTTTGTATTTGCAGTACTTATTTTGGATAATTAGGTTATGCAAATTAAATCAATGGATTCTTGGAATAGAATATATTTTTCATGCTTTGATTATTTGAATGTATACATATTCAATTGCATACTAAATATCAATGCTAGTTTCAATGACATGAAAAATTGAAATGATTATACTTTATCATTAATTTTTGATCATTTGACTATTAGTCTGGTTATGGTAAAAATAATTTAAATGTGACTAAAAAGCTACTTCTCTATGGTTGATGAGGTGGATTTAGGATAGTATAATCTCCCCCTCCTAGTCGAGGAGGGAGAGTATCATGAGGGAGAGGGTTGCATATCAATGTGGCCAAAAAATATATCACGCCTTCAAGGAAAAGTTATTTTCACACACAAAAGGTTTCATGTGTATTTAGAGGTGTTGGTCCATTGAAAGAATATTCATTTATGTCAATTCATACATAAGTATCTATGTTGGTATTAATAGTTTAACTATCAAAAGTCATCTTATGTTCAAGCTACGTGGTTAGTAGGATTTTTCTTGATTGTATTCTCTAGGATGTTTTTGTGATCACCCTACTCTTTGGTCATTAATTGGGTAGCATGGAAAGAGAGAAAATATATCATCTACTTAGGAGAATATTTTTCTATGTTAAAGGAATTAAAAATCAAGTTTTGATTGTTTTTTTATTCAAGGGGTAAACGCTTTTGAACCACAACTATGAATTGGAATACAACCATTCAATAATACCACCCCAACGGGGTTTGAACCTTGGTGGCAAGAACAACAATGCCACCTTTAAACCATCAGACCATGCCAATACTGACAATCAAGTTTTGATTGTTAAGGAATATTTAAAAAATAAATAAATTAAAATTTAAATGCTTAATTCTTACATGAGGGAATTAATGGTGGTGTACCTAAAAATTAATTAAATCTTCTCTTAAACTACCACCACTCATTTGGTTAACTTCCTAGTAACAAGGAAAGGAAAACAACTGAGACAATAGTGGGAATTTACTCCAGTTGAGTGAAGAGGGAAACATAATTTGGGGAGGATTATTAAGGAAAATTAAAAGGAAAAAGGGACACAAATTCTTGTTGGGAGTAAGTGGGGTTTTTGAAAAGAGGAAAGGGAATGAGAGGAAAAGAAAATTAGAGCTATCATTTTCGCTAGGTCAAATGCATATTTATTCTTATATTTTTCTAGTCAAGAATTTAATTGGAAAATACTATGAAAGTGAACCATAGATTTTAAGGTGGATGGAATGCTATGTCTCTTTTGCTCAATTAGGGTCTTTCACCCAATGAAAAGAGATAGATCCCGCACCTAAAATCTAGGTGGTTCATTCAAATAAGGGGATGTATGATGAAGTTAAGACTAAATGCAATTAAATGATGAAATTGATTGATTAAGTATGCAAAACCTAAGAAATGTAACTTGTTTGAAAACACATTGTGTAATACAAAAACACCTAGAAATGTGAACAAAATTGAATGAAAATGGATGAGACTGAAAGTGTGCACCTAGAATATGGATGGAGACTGGAAATGGCTTCTGGAATGCTACTGATGCTAACTTTTAGGCCTGGTGAGACACATTCACCATTCTGGGCGAATTAGTCCTAGTTTTGTAAAACTCTTTTCAAACCTGTTTCAAACAAAAAGGTATCTAAAAATGTAGAAAACCAAAAACTGACTTGGAAGTGGGACTCATTCGCCACCCATGGCGAATGAGTCCACTGTTGAATTTATGAATATTCAAAGGTGGAATCCGAAGCTTTTGATTTGCATTTTCTGCTTCTCTAGGTGTCTGGTTCTAAAACTGTCGGATTCGAGCCTAAAATTTACTTTTTGTTGATATTTTGACTTGGAAAATGAAGAGAAGACTTAAACAACTTTGCAACTTGATTCTTAATGATTTACAAGCTTCAAGATCCTAAATTTGCAAACTACACAAGACAAGAAAAGAGAAATGTTGGATGTTATTGGGGCATGGGGGTTTGCCTTGGTCAAGGCACCCTTTTTAGGTAATTAAACCAAAATGGAGAGAATGTAATGGGAAACATGCAACAATGAAATTGATTACATATGCATGATGATTGATCTTGAATATGCGCTCAAAACATGAAGGAATCACCCTTGAATGTCTAGAAATTGCTAGCACATCTTGTGACTTGAAGTAATTAAGAACCTTATCTCTTTAGACTTGAGATGGCTAAATGGATGAATAATGAAGAATGGTTCGTGAATGAGCTAAGAGATTTAATGGGGGTTAAAATGAGAAGAAAAACACTTATTTATATACACTTATGCCCTAATAACCTGATAATACCTCATCATAGGCCGACATAAGGTATTTTTAAATAAAAACCTGAAAGAAAATTTGAATCATTTTGAATTTGGACCAAGAGGGACACATTCACCACCCATGGCGAATGGGTCCCCATTTGGGAGGCACCTGAGTGGGTGTCGAGGTCACATTGTAATGTTGTTTGTACACATTAAAAATACATAGTGTGCCTTGGGTGCATAAGGGGTCAAATGGCGTAAAAAGAAAGGTGTAAATAGTGAAGATAAGCTTGGAAAGAGTGTGAGGAAATCTTGTTACAAAGTCACTACAACACTTTAAAAATGGAGGACGATAAGGAACAAAAGATATTTAGATTATATGAAGAGTGAAAGTGTAGAAATGTGTTACAACACTTCACAACACCTTCACAAGACATTAATAAATGCATTTTATTTAATTTTCAAGGGGTCCAAGACCTAGTGTGGACATGCACAAACACCTCTACAACACTAAATCAAGGCCTCATTAAGTGGGTTATCATGAATTTATTCCCATGTCAGGGTCCTTTTTCCCAGGTGCATTTAAGCCCCCACTTTGGTGAGAGGATGAACTGCTTCCTGAGCTCACTGAAGTAGATCTGTACAATGAGGATGTCTAGGATAACAAAAGATCAGAAGGAGGTTCTTAGCTCCCAAGATCAAGGATCTAAGTCAGACCATCATAAGCAAGGATATACAAGGTGAAGACAAGCAATGAAACAAGATACGATCATGTAATGACAAAACTAAAGAGCAAAACAATTGGATCAAGCCTCGATTGTTTGTCCAACTAGTTGTGGATTAGATTTAGGCTTGTTTGTTTTAGAAAGAAAATACATACTCACTCTAGGGTGGCAGAACTCTTGGTTGTCTGCCGAGTGAGAAATCCCAAAAGTATACTTACTTTGGGGCCGTGGAACTTCTAGTTGTCAGTGAGATGAGAAATCCCAAAAGATGAGACACATACAACTGATATGTGCTCACAAACACACAAGAGGCTATGGGGAAAGTTGTGCCGTAGAATGGGCTTCCTTCTTGACCATATCAAAGTTATACCTCGATAACTTTAACGAAAGATTGCCTAAAGGAAAATTATTTTTGAGCTCTATATGGAAGTATAAAAACTTTGTATTGACATAGACATTGTAAATGCAAAGACTGGTGTAAAATTTCAAAGGTTGCACCTTGGATTAAATTTCAAGGTCTCATCTTAGGGGACATTGTTAGCCAATGTCTCAAGAGGATGTGTCCAAAAGAAATATCACTCTTGGAGAATCAAGCTGGCAAACTCACACCAAAGAAAGGTGCATCACAAGAGGAAAAGGCATCACAATGAAATGTGGTGGTGATGAGTCCCTCTAAAGGAGTTGTGAACACACAAATACTATGAGAAATTGCTTTAAAGTAGAAGAAGGGAGCCATATGAGAGCTTATTTGGAAAGCCCTATGCAGAGTCATATGTTTCTGATAAGCTACATCATGAAAAAGGCCATATGTCACATGTGAGCCAACTTAAGGCATGCCATCCACATCCCAAGTTTTCTCTTATATGTTCATGAAAGGTTAACAAATATCCAAAGGGAGGCAATGACAGAGTGACATATGAGGACAAGGCTGCAGCCTTGCCAGGAGTGCGGGACAAGAGTGAGCTGAAAAATTTGATGAAATGGGCAAGAGTGAAAATCTCATTATCAGTTAGAAGGGTGGAATTTGCCCCAGGAGGAGGCATACCAAACTCATGAAATTTTAGTTTTATGTCTCCAAGCCTTACATTCATTGGTGAATGAACATGAACTCTATGATGAGCTTCAGGCAAGTGTTGTAATAACATTTCTTTTCAAGTTCTGGGAGGTGATGAAGTGATCTTGGAGAGAGTCTCAACAAGATACCCTCTTAGTCAATGGTAGAAAAGATGGTCTTGTTGAAGCAAAATAAAGATACATCTTATAGTTTTCATACCTATGCACGAGATAGCCCTTTGGGTGCGATATTTTGTTCTCACTCTTACAAGAGGAGAGAAAATTTATTGAATGTAAATCATTGGTGTCTTGAAAGATGACATTGACATTGAGCGAAGGTGTATTTAGTTGTTGGATGATTTGTAAAGGAGAACAATCAAGAACACTAGTGTCTATTAGTTCAGGATGCTTTACAGTTAAGGTTGGCTTAGAAGAATGTTGAGTGAGAGTGTTGATGTTGAGGGAAGGCTTGGTGATTTCTATCATAGGACAATAGCCAAGACCACGAGTTGTTTGTTGTGTGATAGGATTGATAGGGTTGCAGATACCTTGCTTGTTAGCACCACATCCTTTCCCATTATATCCAAGTTGTTTCATAAGTTCATAACCTCGTCCATAAAGCTTTTTCATTGCTTTTGAAGTCGGTGGTTGTTCTTGATTAAGTTCTTCAAAGTTTGTTGTGTAATTTGCTTCGTTGTCTAAAGTGGTTGAGGTAGATGCTTTTGAAGGGTTATCCAAGTCATGTTCAAAATCCAAGGAACCCCAATCATCTTTTGATAGCATCATGACTTGTTTAATATGTTGTTGTTTGTCTTTTTGTTGTGCGGGTTCCACTTGTGTGGTTGGTGTTAATGTGTTCAAGGGGTTCTCTTTGGTTTTCTCAAGTTGCAAGACATTATAAGGCTCATGATCAACATCGAGGGTGTAAACTGTGTTGTTGTAGATGTATTTCATTTTTTGATGAAGAGTGGAAGGAACACCATTCATTTCATGGTTGCCATAGAAGAAGGTTATATGAAGGTCATCAGAGGCATAACACGGATTTTTGTTGATATACTGGCTAATGGGTAAAGTGATCACAAAGTCTTACCGACATTGTGAAGCCCTTAATAGATAATGGGTTTGAATTGCTTGCGTTATCCACAACTTATCGGGTTCATTTACACAGGGGTTGAGCCATTGTTAGTAAGGGTTCACTTTATCCCTATCTAATTGTATCGAGCAATGATCATGAAAGCTTCATTTTGTTTTTGCACTTCCAAAGGGAGTTCACTTTGGTGGAAAATAATGTCAACATTTATGGCTTGAATCATGGCTACAATATTATGTGGTTGTGTATTAGAAGGGATAGGAACTTGTTGTAAGGCTATTTGAAGCATAGTGTGATTGGTAGGTGAAGTTTGAAGAAGGTCCTAAAGGGAGATCTTTGCGGGATTACTTTTAAGTTGTTCAACAAGATCATACTCCCTTAAGCGAGGGGCAGTAGGTAGTATAGAATTTGGAAAAGGTAAAGAAGTTGGGTTTGGTTGTGGCGGTGATGGATTGTTTCATGTTATATCTATCAGCAACGGTATTATGACTTGATTGCTGCAACATATTATTCAGAGGTGGGTAGAGGGTGAATTCATGTTTGTGTTGAGTTTGTTTGTGTGAAGGGGGATAAAGGATGAGTTGAGGCTGAATAATATTAACATCCCTTGGAAAATGAGAGTTTGCATTGTCTTTGAAGGGCATAATATCATGATTGTCAATGTTATCTTTTCCTTTTATGATGATATTTTCCCTAGAAGGAGAGTGTTTAGGAAAACAAAAAACCTCATGTTTTTGACAATTAAGGCTTGGTTCATTGAAACTAACTTCATCACAACTAAGGGAGTTATGAATGGTGAAATGCTTTTGATTATTGATAATGGGGAGATTAGGGGAAGAATCTATTCAATTGTTCGTTGTTTGTAAGGTCTTATTCTCTTGTTCCATATTATCTACCAGGTATTAGGAGAGCTTGTAATATGTTCATCTAAAGTTGAAATTTGCAAAGTAGTTGTTTCACAAGTGGGAGAGGCATCAAGAGAAGGACCATTATGATTTTCAAATAGATCTTCCCATAGGATAGGGACATTAGGGAAGGTAGGGGCAATGTTCTCATGATCTTGAATAAGTATATCTTCTGACACCAACTTATCTTCTTTGCATCGAGGAGGGATATTAGGAGAAGAACAAGTTTGATTATCATGATTATGGAGACTAGGTAAGGTAATGTTTAGAAATGTGTCTATGATCTCATCTTCGTGTTGTGTTGTGTGATTGTCATGATTACTTATTGTGATGTCCTTTTCTTTAGTAATGTTATGTCTAATAGGAGAGGTAAGAGGAAAGAAACAACTCAGATTGTCAAAACTCTCATCAATTGGTTCTTCTAACACTATAATCTCTTCTTCACAAGTGCGAGAGAAAATAGGAGAAGAACAAATGTAAGTGTCATGCTTATCCAAGGTTTCTTTCACTAGACTAACCTCATCCAAAAAAGGGGAACTAGGAGAGGGATATATGACAAACAAAAAGAGAGGGGAAAGGACCTCATATTCATATGCATTTAACAAAATTCTCTTACAACATGTGATAAGATCTAAAAAGAGAACATGCAAGATGATAACTATAGAACTTTGTAATGAAAACATGATGGAATGATTATTCTTCAAAATTGAAATGTAACAATGCTAAAGCAAAGATGCAAAAGAGGAATGTAATTTTTCAAATTTTAAAGATGACAATTGACTGATTATGATATGTAACAAGATGAGAATGCAATCTTAAAATTAAAACCATGCATGAAATGAGCTAATTTAGGCTAGATTGGATGAAATGCATGTTACAAAAATGCAACCAACTGATACAACTAGGAAATGGCACCAAACAAAAGCCTAAAAATAGGGTTTTTAGCTCTGTAAAAGGCAGTTTTAGGGGTCAAAAGGGACTGATTCGCCCAGGGTGGCGAATGAGTCCCAGTATGGACTTTTTTTAGAATTTTCAAAAATTTTTAAGGGATTTTTATGGTTTTCTAGTGCTATGATGTAGAACTAAGTTAAAAATGCAAAAATTCAAAAAAATTAAATGAATTTTGATGTCGAAAATGCAACCTAAATGCACTTTTTATGAATGCAAAATTTGAAACCTAGCATGCAAATTAACCAATGCAAACCCTAATGCAAAGTCAATGCAAGGCTAGATCTATGATGAAGGATTCCAAAATTAAACAAGAAAGTGTTCAAAAAGTAGGTTCACCAAAATGAACCATAGATTTTAAGGTGGATGGAATTCTATGTCTCTTTTGCTCAATTAGGGTCTTTCACCTAATGAAAAGAGATAGATCCCACACCCAAAATCTAGGTGGTTCACTCGAATAAGGGGATGTATGATGAAGTTAAAGACCAAATGCAATGATAAAATGCAATTGAATGATAATATTGATTGATTAAGTATGCAAAACCTAAGAAATATAACTTGTTTGAAAACACATTATGTAATGCAAAAACACCTAAAAATGCATGCAAATTGCAACAAAACTTGACAAAACTAAAAGTGTGCACCTCGAATATGAATGGAGGCTGGAAAT
>VDFB02191818.1:0-21519 GCA_007258455.2 Sequoia sempervirens
TTTTCCTCTCTTCATCTTCATGCTTGGAAACATCAGGAGCAACTTTTCTTTCTTCATCAATGAATTATTCATGTGCATCTTCATATGCTTCTTCTTCCTCTTTCAGTTTCTTGTGTCTTCTTGTTTTCACAATCTTCTTTATAGACCAAACCATCTTCCTTTTCAATGTCAAATGCCAACTTGTTATTTGCTCCATCTTCATTTGGAACTCTTGAAATTATGCATCCAACCTCTTGATATCTTGTTTTATTACTGTAAGCGGTAGAAGGGGAAAAACAAGCTAAACTATGCATCTACGCTTCTAAATAAGATAATTGTATCTAAAACTTAATAAATTCAAACTAATTTAAACTAGAAAGCTTCAGAAATCTATCCTATTGCTTTCTAACTCTAAAGACTTCTCTAATTTACTTAGCTCTCAGATTTGTAAGCTAATTAAACCATTAAAGTGACACTTAGAGAATGAGAAATGAATTATTCTACTCTAATATGGTCTAAATGTGCAAATTCTATTCTAATGGCAGCCATGACTGCAAATGCTGGATGCTTGATTGCTGCTTGATGGATGCTGGATGGATGCTTCAATGCTGGATGGTTTGGATGCTTCAATGCTTTGGAAACCTGCAGAGTAAGATTGCATTAGTTGGGATCCTTTTCTTGTAGCCCAAGAGCTGTATTTATAGCTTTCACGGTAGTACAATTGCACAGGAAACCGGGATGAGGGGCTGTGATTTCCTCTCGAGAATCCAAAGGCATGGGATGAGAAGAAGGAGCTGATCATGGAGAATGGTTTCTCCCCATGAAAACACCAGGCAAGATAAGAGGGAAGGTGGGTGGAAGGTTGTTGAGAGAATTCTTTGCAGGTTTGTCCCTGAAGCTTTTCCCGTGAATGGCAGTGCCATTAATTTGATTGGTGAGAAATAAATTTTTATTGGTGAGTGAATAGTGCAAATTTTATGCATAAATTTAAATATTTTTAATTTATTTAAATTTAGCAAAAGGAGGAATAAATAATTTAATAAATCAAACTATAGGGTTTGTTTTATTAAATTAAAAGGAGAACGATAATTAAATAAAAGATTTTTAACAATCTTTATTTAATTAAGAAGAAATGTGAAATTAAATAACACAAACTATGTAAATTGTGTATTTAATTTTAAGATAGAAGAAATAATGATAACAATTAAATAAAACAAAGTTTTAATTTTGTTTATTATTTAATTAAGAGAAAATAATATGATGAAAATGATAATAATTAAATAAACAAAGTTTTAAATTTTGTTTATTTAATTAGAAGAAAAATAGAAGAATTAATAAATGAACTTAATATAAATAAATATTTCTATTTATTTACTAAGTAGAAAAATTTAAGATTAATTAATCAAATATTAAGTATTAAATTAATTAGATTCTCCAAACCATTTTTAGGTGTCTACATTTTACCTTTCTTTGAAGTGATGTGTTTCTGTGAGTCTTCAAGAATGATTTTATGGTGCGATTATTGATGAGAAGGTTTTAGAAACTGTGCCCCGGACACTTGTATGTTGATTTCGAAATGATAGTGATATATGCCCCCTCGGGAGATAAATTGATGAGTTTTGAATTTTTATGATTTTTCAAGAATTTTGAATTTTTATGATGGTTTGTTGATGAATTGGTGAAGAAACAATTTATCTCCCGACTAGATTGTCAAATACGGTCCTGTGATTGATAAGAAGTAATTCCTCAGAAGGAAAAAATAAATAAATCCCATTAAAATCCCCCAAAAAATAGCCTATAAATGCTCCAAAGTCATTTTCAAAGTCATTTAATGCATTTGACTTTTGAATTTTTTAACGATAGAGACCCTTTAAGTATTAGGAGCCAAGATGCAGATCCCTTACCACACCCATAGGCTCGTGTCTTGAGTCATCGACGTCAGAGTACGATTATGAACCTGCAGTATGGCACTGGCTCGTATCCACCGTAATTCATGTATATTTTTGATGTGTTTTGCATATTTTACAGAGTTTAAGCGTCAAGTGAATTTTTATGGCAGCGTCATAGTTTTACTAGCAAGCGTCCAGGTCAATAAATGTAGCACATCAGTGGATTTTGGCGTTAGAGTTTTAGTAGGTTTGTGAACATTGGGGAAATTTTGTAGCGCGCCAGAAATTTTAGCGCACGGGGTCAGATCTGTAGCGCACACGGGGAGTTTTGTAGCATGCCAGACTTTTTAGCGTATTAGGTTGATTTTGTAGTGCTTTGGGTATAGATTGATGTAACATTGTGCATTTTAATTTTCGTTGATTTGTTTTTGATTTCATCTATTTTAGTTTGATCTTGACTAAAATATATGGGAAACGATCTCATGATGAGCAAGATCTATTGATTGATAATAATTACCCTCATGATAGGCAAGGAATAATTATGCATTTTGAATGATTGAACCCAATCGATAGATGAGGGTTCGTTGATGATTTGATAGGTTGATAGGAAAAAGCACAATTTTTAGAAAATTTGATGATCTTGTGATATTCTGATTAAATTGTTTTATTTTGTATGAGTATAGGAGCAGTTAGATGTTATCCAGGTGCGGGAGCAATTCCCCTGGTCTTTTGATATGATTTCGTGACTGTCACCTGACGAGAGACAGCATATTGCTGGCTGTGGTTTGGCGACATTATTTGACATGCCCCATATTAGACTCAATAGGGGTCTATTGACAACTTTGGCGGAGCGGTGGCATAGTGACCACAACACCTTTCATTTACCTACTGGCGAGATGACAGTGACGCCAGAGGATGTATGGAATATTCTTCGTATTCCTTTTGTTGGAGAGATTGTGGTTCATGACTCAGAGGAGGTTGGTGGGGTAGAGGCTATGCAGAGAGTCTTTCAGGATCCCCACGTTGCAGGAGAGTGGATCCCATGGATAGATATATATGAGGCTTATGCTCTGCTCCCCTCAGTGTTGGCCGGCTTTATTGGTGGATTCCTTTGTCCTGATAAGAGGTCAAAGGGTTTATCTCTTGGATGGGGTCGGGTGCTAGAGGGCCTGGTGGTCCATAGGACGAGATATGCATGGGGCATGTGCATGCTTGCCCAGTTATATCATGATTTGCATTAGATCGTATATCTCGGCGGTAGCAGTTTATCGGCAGGGGCTACCCTTCTCCAGGTATGGCCCTGGGAGCATATTGCTGTTACACGTCCCGTGCCAGTGTTGGCCAAACCAGCGACGAGGCCATATGTATTTCGGTATAGAGGCAGGCCTACCCAACATATGATGGGTAAGCTTGAGTATTGGAGACGGATCATTGATGATATAGAGGCAGTGACCTGGCGTCCATACCTAGACTGTGATGACTGGGATGATGATAATATTGAGTTGGGGTTCTTATCCGATTCTATGTATTTGATCGGGAAGAGCCCCAGGGTCTTGGAGTGATTCCTCTTTCGTCGTGTGTACAGGAAGTACGGTATTATGCAGTGTATGCCACAGGGAGTGGCTCATTACAGGCGGCGACGGATTGATGTTCTTGATTGGGGTCCCAGTTTTCCTTATGGGGCGCTTGTTGAGGGTTACCGTGCCTTATAGCCATCAGCATGGGATGTTCGATGGGACATTGTCGAGACGCCCATTACCCCTGAGTATGGAGAGTATCTGGCTATGCATCCTCCTCCACAGATCACTATTCGGATGGGCGGCACACATACCCGTGACCGCTGCGTATTCTTTGATGACACCGGCCCCGTGCTGTGGTGTTCAAGTTGGTCATGACGGGAGAGGAGGATGTCGATGTGGATGTGAGTAGCTCAAAGGCCTGGTGATAGAAACTCGATGGCGGTGATGATAGCGGTGATGATGGGAATGGGAAATAGAGAGTGCTTAGCGAGTACAGTAGAAACCATCATCAGTCGCCTTCTCGTAAGGCTATTACTTCTTCATGGTGATCCCTCCCGAGATGGCGGAGTTTACGAAGGGGTGTAACAGACATTGCGGTCGTGCTTACGGGTCACGAGGGGGTTATTAGCACAGACACAGGCACAGCTAGCTATCGCACAGACTTAGATTACATCTCTGATTAGTGAGAGAGATGGGGCATTACAGGCAGCAGCAATCGCACAGGCTCAGGTGACAGGATTACGAGCACAGTTGTCCACTGCCCAGGCACAGATCATAGCCTTGACTGCAGAGCGAGATACCATTAGATGGATAGTAGAGACAGCACAGGTGACTGCAGAGAGGTTATAGAGAGTGGCAGATGGGACTTCTGTAGCGGATTATATGCAAGAGGCCATGCGGGCAGGTGCTGAGATTGAGTTCTATCGGAGCCGTTACCATGAGCTTTTCCCCCCAGAGCAGAGAGTCAGCTATGCTCAGCCGCGCTCAGAGAGGACTCGGTCGAGGATAGTGAGCAAAGGTGTGACACAGCCTCTTCCGAGAGATCCGAGAGATCTTGGGACGTCTGGTGGTGGTACCAATATTGGTGCGAGACCTGCTCCTTTTGGTGGGAGTACTACTTGATATTAGTTGTGTACCCATGGGGAGATTTATACAACCATTTTTGACATGATGTTATTTTCAGACTTCATTGTATATTTGACACTTGATGAGATATATATGTGCAGCGGTTCGATTGATCTATGATATGTTTTGACATGATTTATTGTGATGGATGCATTGATTTTATGATGTATTGATGTGATGGATGTATTGATTTTATGATGTATTGATGTGATGGATGCATTGATTTTATGATGTATTGATGTGATGGATGCATTGATTTTTATGATGTATTTCTTTTCTTAATGAGATGTAATGTATGATATATAGAATGTGATGTATGGAAATGCAAATGAATGTTGAATAAATGAAATGTAATGATGAATGTAAATGTAAATGAAATGTAAATGAATGTTGGATAAATGAAATGAAATGATGAATGTAAATGTAAATGAACAATGAATGATAAATGTAATGATATATGTAAATGTAATGATGTATGATAGATGAGATGGAATGCAATAATGTGATGATGTAAATGTAAATGATGTATGAATGATAAATGTAAATGAATGATGAATGATAAATGTAATGATATATGTAAATGTAATGATGTATGATAGATGAGATGGAATGCAATAATATGATGATGTAAATGTAATGATAAATGAATGGTGTAACATAATGTGTATATGATGTCACAAAATGAGATTTTTATTGTGAATTTATGATGAGATGAAGATATGATCCTATATGCATGTTGTTTATGAAAATTGCATGTGTCAAGTATACTTAGTCTTTAATAAGAAAAGATAACATTATTTGTGAATGAATCATTGTAACTTGTGCCACCAGTACTCTGCAGATGTATTATTATGAATGCAATCTATGTTTACCATGCAAATGCCTATTTTATCAATGCAAACCTAAGTGTCATTTCAATAATTATTTTATTCTGCTTTGTATCATCACCGAGCTTTATTTTAAAATGTTGAAAGTGAATACAAGCATCAATGATATGAGATAGACCAATGATGACCTGAGTATTTCCTTCATGATTTTTGATATTGCAAGTGAACACAAGCATCATGGTATAAGATAGACCAATGATGACCTGAGCATTTCTTGCGTAAACAAACAAGAATTAATCATTTTCTTAAGTGAATTTGAATGTCATCCATGATACTTGGTAGAGCATTTCCCATGACAATTCACAAAACAATAATGACTAATTCACAAACAGCAAAAAAAGAAAAGATATCATTCTTCTTCCTTACTTCTCTAGTTCAATACATCATTGAGTTGCTCCAAAGAAATGATAATCAAATGATAAAATGAAAAGAACAACAATTCAAATTATACTTAATGTATTTTCAAATCATTATTTAGATTAGATCATCAGTGTTGAGATGTGTGTGTTGATGTGTGCATGATATTCCCAAACATTTGACCAAATGATGTGACCTAAAAGATCTATCCTAGGGGTCTCGGGGACTGATCAAAGATTAGTCTTGCCTACGTTATACACGCAGAGACCACATAGTTCGACTGACATAGACTCCACTTTTGACTGATGTAGACTCTATTTTTGTGTTTTTGATTTTCTGATGTTTTTGGATTTTGGATTTTCTGATGTTTTCAATTTTGAATTTTCTGATGTTTTCGATTTTGAATTTTCTGATGTTTTTGGATTTTAAATTTTTTGATGTTTTTGGATTTTGAATTTTCTGATGTTTTTTATTTTGAATTTTCTGATGTTTTTGGATTTTGATGGGTTGCCACTTGATGTTGTCATGTTTGACTGCCTTTCCATGTAAGCTGAAAGTCTACTTATACCAGATAACACTAGGATGTTGCCCCCAAGCCAGGGTAAAACATGGTATCTCCGCTATGATATGGATAGTGATAATCTCAAATGATAGATGGAAATGATATGAAAGGAAACAATCGTAACAACACTGTACCTAATAGATAGAGGAGTTTGGTGAAAATCACAAGTAACGCCTGTTTGCCAGGTTTTCATCACTTGTTTTTATTGTGTCCTCTTTCCTTTTCTTTTGTATTTTTATTTATATATATATATATTTGTTTTTTTGTTAATTTTTTCTTCTTTTCTTTCATCATGACTGGCTTGCTGTGTTTTCATCAAGACAACTTATTGACCACATGCACTTAGATATCCAAGTGTAGAATCACCGAGATGAATGCCGCCTATGGTTCCTAACATGCCCCCCCTTTGGTGTAGATAGTCGCATGCTATCATCCATAAAACTAATATGATGACATAAGGTCCATCTAGTTAGTCTAAACTTTCCCTCTTTTCTCTGATTGATTGTTTTCCTCAGAGACCAAGTCTCCGCATCTGGAAGACTGTGGATTAACTCCATTATAGTTTTGTAGACATCCTTTGTTGATAGGTCACAACGATTACAGCTTGTTGTCGACATTCATCAAGTAGCTCTAATTCCTGAAGTCTAGAGACCCTATAATCCTCATATGAAATGAGTCCCTTTAGTGAAACACGAAGGGATGGAATTTCTACCTCAATAGGTAGTATTGCTTCTGATCCATAGACAAGAGCATATGGTGTAGCTCCTGTTGGTGTTCTGATACTAGTCCTGTAAGCCCAAAGAGCAGGATTTAGCTGAACGTGCCAATCACATCCCACTTCATTTACAGTCTTCTTGGAGAATTGCTTGTTGGAAGCCATTCATTACCTTGAGGGTAATACAAGGGGCTGAAAAGGATGTCGTATGGAACTTTTCACATAGCTCTTGGACATCTTGGTTCTTGAAAGGCCCGCCATTATCTGTGATGATTGACTGGGGTATCCCATATCTACAAATGAGATAATTAAGAATGAAAGATGATATTTGCTTTCCAGTGATTGTGGTTAAGGGAACTGCCTCCACCCATTTTGTAAAATATTTGGTTGCTGTGATAATGAATTTGTGTCCATTAGATGAAGATGGGTGAATCTTCCCCACCAAGTCTAGTCCCCACTGACAGAAAGGCCATGTAGTTGCAAATGGATGCAACTCTTGTGCTGGTGCATGTATAAGATTGCCATGGATCTGGCATTTTGAACATCTTTTGACAAAGTGATAAGACTCTTGCTCCATGTGTGGCCAATAATACCCCAAACAAAGGAGTTTCTTGGCTAAAGATAATCCACTTGAATGTGTTCCACAAATTCTCATGGACCCTCGTGTAAAGTTGAAAACGCATTGCGTTCTAAATTAACGTAAAAAGAGTACTATCCAGGCTCCTCACTTAGCAAGTGCCTAATAATGGTATAAGTTTGAGGATTGGTATATGAAGCTGTACCTCTTGGTTGCAAAGAAAGATCTGTGGTAAGATATTGGCCTCGTATAAGTATAAAATGTCTCCATGGAAGATCGGGAACTATCCAAAAGGCTTACAGGTTTGGGATTTGGGATTTAAGTGATGGATTTGATACTTTACACAAATCGATAACGATCTTTAAGTGCTTTCGTATTTGTAGGAAGAGATGCTATTGTGGCCATGGCATCTGCTGCTTTGTTCTCTGATCTTGGTATCTGCTCAAATTTGATTTCTATGAAGTATTTTCTTAGGTCATCCACCAGCCTCTTGTACAAAATCAGTGTGTCATCCTTAGTTTGGTAATCATTATTGACTTGGTAGATGATTAACTGGGAGTCTCCATACACCTGTAGTTCTGTGATTTTCCATTCAATAGCCACTTTAATTCCAAGGATCAAAGCTTCATATTCTGCCACATTGTTAGTGCAACAGAAGGTAAGCCTGTATGGACAAGGGGATTAAACAAGAGGTGTGACAACAATTCCCTACCGATCCATGTTGTGTGTGTATCCATCAAAGTAGAGTTTCCATGTTGTGTTGTTAAGTGTTGAGGATATTCAGACGGGAAATTTGTTATCAGGATGACATAATGGAGTTTCTAATAATTGATCGGGCGAAGACTTGTCTCGATAGCTCGCCTTCAACATAATCACCGAATATCAACTCAATCGAGGAGCATGATCCACTTTGGCCAACCTTTCCTTGTTAAAGCCGCTTTGCTCAAGAAATACTTGAGAGGATCACTTGCAAATGTTTGATAGTGAGTGAGCATATCGCCAAATTTTGTGTTGCAAATAATGCCAAGCACGATTTTCACCGAAGGTGTATTTCCATGTCCATTGAGTCCTTCCATTGATATAGTATATATTCTGCTCCTTTCCTTCTTTATCCTCTTCTCAGTAAAGGCTCCTAAAGAAATGTCTGTTGTTGCAATATATAACAATAATGGCTTGTCTTCACCGGGTGGTACCAAGACTGGTGGCGTCATCAGATAATGCTTGATTTGATTGAAGGTATTCTCACACTATTCATCCCATTTGAAAGGCACATTTTTATGTAAGAGATGGTTGAACGGATGACACCGATCTGCTAGTTGGGAGATGAATCTTCTGATGGACTGTAGTCGGCCTTGTAGAGATCTTAATGTGCTGATATTCTTAGGAGGTGGCATTTCTATGATGGCCTGGACTTTTGCTGGATCTACTTCAATTCCCTTTGTAGAAACTATGTATCCTAGGAGCTTTGTTTTCCGATGTTACCTAAAGGCATTACTTTAGGATCTAACTGACTTTGAATTTTTCCAAATCATTTAAATATTTTGCCACATTCCTGTATGTCCTTCCCTCGGTGTAAGACTTGGCTGGCAGATATCGTCTTCACATAGTCCTCCATGGTTGCATGCATCATGTCATGGAAGATTGTTGTCATAGTCATCGGGTATGTAGTTCTCGCATTCCTTTAACCCAAAAGGCATGACGTCAAAGAAAGGTGCCCCATGGACATGTAAATGCCGCCTTCTTGCGTATCCCAAAATCCATCCATGAGATAGCATTCTGTGAGATCTACAATCATACCCATGTTTAAAAGGGAAAACATCCTTCGGGCATGCCTTATTTAAATCCCAAAAATCAATACATATTCTAATGGTGTTATCTAGCTTTGAAACAGGTACAATGTTGGATATCCATTCTGCATAATCAATAGATCTGATGAATCCAACATCTAGTAATTTCTTCAAATCATTTTTCACTAATAATGCAACATGTGGATGCATTTTCCTCAGCTTCTATTTTATTGGTTTAGTGCCAGCTGGTAAGGATAAGTGATGCATAATGAGATTCATTGTCCAAGCCTCGCATGTCGAGTATGACCAAGCAAAAATTGATGCATCGCTCTTTTTCAAAGAATTGATAAAATTTGGTTTCTATATCCTGCCATGGATGCCAAGTGTAGTATTTTGCTTTCTATCGCCAATATTAATAGAACGTGGGTCTTAGCTAACAATTGATCTTTCATGGTAATAAATAAGGAGGATGTCAAACCTCCATCGCTTGGTGCTTCAAATGAGGTTTCTTTTCATTTAATTTGACAGTGCTCTTTTTTTATTTTTACTATTTTAGGATCAAATATCGCTTACAGAATGGTTTTTTCACCATTAGATCCATTTTTTTCTTTCATATTTTGCAACTGGAAGGCTTGGCATCCTCCTGCCTAAAAGCGTCATTAAAAGAAGTATTGGTAGAACAAGTATCAGATTCCTCACATCAAAGGTAGTTAATAATGGAGGAATCATTGTCAAAAACAGGGAGATTAATAGGATGTTGGGCTTCCCATTCGATAAGTTCGGGATGTAGTAAAGGCAATGAATCATTAGATGGGTTGAGGTCAGCGATTGTGAAAGCTCGAACGGAAATGTCATCTAGGTTGTCTATGGTTATGTCGAGGCCTACAAAGGTATTTTCTTCCACATCATTTATCTCAATCGATGTCTGTTCATCTTCACTTCAGTCATCGAAATTTTGCGTTTCAAAGACAATAGGATTAAAACTTGAGCTTTGACCCTCCTCGTGATTGGGGGTATACTTTTTGATAATATCAATCTGAATATCTTCATAGGAAACTTCTGATAAGTTGTCCCACTCATACTCATTCTGCTGCATCATTCTTATTTGGAAGAAAATGCTCCTACGCTTTTATTGGTGATTTCGCTTCTGCTTTCTCCCCGTGTATCCTAGTCTAGTTTTGCCATTCTGCTAAATTGTGAGGACTTGGATTGGTTCTGTCACACTTTGTTTCCCTCGATCAAGAGATCCTTGTTTTGCTACATATCCTAGTCCTGTTTTATCCTTATGTTGGAGCGTAAGAGGCTGGATTGGTTCTGTTATGCCTTGTTTCCTTAACCCGAGAGGTCTCTGTCCTGAATATCCCATCTTCTCAAGAATAGCTTTTCCTTTCCCATATTGATTTGTCTCTATGATGTTACTTGTGGAAGCGGAAGCTTCCTCATCCTTATAAAGCCAATTTAGTATGGCCTTATCTTCTAATTCTTCATCTAAGCTCCCAGCTTTTACAAATCTGCCATCTAATGCTGTTGTAGATTGTTCTGAAGTGTGGGTGTTTGTAGATGGCTGTCCATATGTTTGTAAGGAGGGTAACATTTGTGATAGATGAAATGAGTGTCCAACACCATATTCACTTATTCCTTTGTCACTTATCTGTACTTCCTTGGTGAATTGATGTGAGAGTGGAGCCAATTGCTCTTCAACATTTGAAGGGTTAGATTGTCCCACCCTTATCTCTTGTGATTTTTGTTGTTTTGGAAGCCACTTTGAAATGAAGCTCTGCTGTTGCTCACTATCTGACGTGCCAACTTCTCTATTGTTAGGTATGAATGTATCCTGAGATGTCTTCAATGTATGACAAGCTTGGGTGTCATTGTAGTCTGCTATGATTGTTACCTCCTGTCCATTGATGGGAAATTTCAGGCATTGATGATAGGTAGAAGGTATTGCTTGCATATCATGTATCCAAGGGCGTCCCAACAGTATGTTGTATGTCAGTTCTCTATCTAAAACTTGGAAAACCACTTTTTGGACAATAGGTCCCACTTGAATGGGTAATATGATTAATCCTTTAGAGGATCTTTCTTCTTCATCATATGCTTTGATTGCGATTTTTCTTCTTGTATCAATGGCTTCATCTGAGTATCCTAGTGCACGAATCAGCTTTAAGGTACAAATATTTAAACCAGCCCCTCCATCTATCAGGACACGCTTTACACGGTGTTTATGGATGAGGACTTCAATGTGAAGGGTGGAATTATGTGGATGGGTGAGTGATACATCATCATGTTCGGAAAATGAAAGGCAATGAGGTGCAGATAGATGTCCCACCATAGCTTGGAATTGACACACATCCAGATTGTTAGGTACCATAGTTGATACAAGAGCTTGTTCAAGAACCTCTTTGTGTGATGGGAAAATCTTCAAAAGTTCCAAGATTGATATTTGTGCCGGTATTTTCTGCAATTGATCAATGAGATTATATTGATTGGAGGGAGGACCAATTTATGGGGATGATATTGATGCTCCTTTCTGCTTATAACTTTGGATTTCAGCCTCGTTGTAAGTATTGCATTACTTGGTACTCTTATTTCCCTTTTGAGTGTGACTAATGATTTGCCTTTTGTCCATATGTTGTACCAAATTGGTAGATGTAATGTCATTGTCTTGGTTGATTTGATTGCATAACTCTTCATCCTCTTTGGCAGCAGAAAAACAAAGGATTGTTGCATCATAAACATAACCAACGTTCTTACCTTTGGTGTTTGCGGAAGAAGATTCTCCCTTCTGATAATTGGGTAGAGGATTTTTGAATGTTGTATGATCTTTGTTTGTTTGAGGCCCCTCTACAAATACTTTCTTTGATCTATGAGGTCTTGTACCGCATGTTTTAATTCAAGCACAATTTTAGTCATGTGTGGATCTTTATTTTGATGATAGTGATGTGAATGTGCTTGTTCCACTGATGATGGTTTGACTTAAATGAGTTTTCGCTTAAAAGTTGTTTGAGGAATGATTCCAATGATTGTCCTAACGACGTGAATTTTCATTTATTGGATGGTCGTTGGAATGATTGGTTTTTTGTTTCTCCACTATTTTGATTATTCCCTTGATCATTACTTTGTTTGACATTAAGACCATTGTTTTGTTTGTTTGTAGGGGTTGGTGTCAAGGTGAATGCTAGTTTAGATGTGTGTGTATCGATCATGGTATCGCGAATCTTGTTCTCTTTGCCAAAATCTTGGCTTTCTGCTTGTTGTTAGAGTGAATGGTTATTGTTTGAACCTTCAAATGTTTGATTGTCTCTGTCTTTCGATTAGGTTTCCTCAATTTGATTCCTTTCGATAACTTGTTCAAATGTAGATGGACATTGTAAGTCCAATCTGTAATTCATGTCATCTACTAAGTTATCAATGAACATCTCTATCTTCTCCTCTTTAGGAATAGATCTAGGGTATTTAGCAAATAGCCTTCTCCATTGTTGGAGAAAGGAAAGAAACTTTTCATCCTTTGCTTGTTTGGTGTTGTACAGTTCTTTTAAGGTTACCCCATGTTGGATGTTGAATGAGAAGTGTGTTATGAACCTATTGATTAGTTCCTCAAAGGATTGAATCCCAGGTTCTAATTTAGAAAACCACTCCATGCAAGTGTTTCCTAAGCTTCTTGGAAATAATCGTAGTAAGTAAGAGTCCTCGTGTGCAAACTCTATGCTCATAGCTCGAAATTCCCGTATGTGATCAAACGGATCAGTTCTCCCATTGTATTTGTCATATGTTGGGTACTCACAATACCTTGGAAATGGTATCATGTTAATGCTTGAGTCAAATGGATAAGGGAAAATGTCTTGTAATAGATATCTCTTTGTTGGCCCTTGTTGGATATTTTGGAACTGTAATTGTAACTGTTGGATTTGTCTTGTCAAAGCATCTATTTGATTTGGATTTTATATATTAGTTGAATTAGGTGTGGCTGTTTCCTTGAGTTGATTGACATCAAAGTCTTTAGGAAGCTTAGCACCTTTGTCAGCTAATAATAGAAGATACTTTTCCATGTCTTGCTCTAGCATCTTTTCCATAAATTTATGGAAATGAGGGTCTTGTTGAACTTTCTCAATTTCCTCTGCAGTTATTTCTTTCTCATGTGAGTTAATAAGAGGATCAGTGTTGCTATATCGTCCCCAAGGGTTTTCTTCAGCCATGGCTGCTATTCTTTCATTTTCTTGTTCTTGTTGTTTTTGATATGCTGCTCGTGTGAAAATAGGCATACAAACGTTTAAAGTTTTACTCTAGACTTTGATCTTGGATTTGATTGAATAAGTGTCAAGGTTGATGATTTAAAATCTGATTTTGTCTTGTCTAGTTTCGTGATGAAAGGATGATAGAATCCTTGATAGGGAAACTTTGATAGAAAATCTCTGATTTTGGTGATAATGACACTATGTAAGATGCTGCAAGATCTAGGTGTAGGGGTAAAGCTTTCCTTTTGTGTGACTTAAGTGTTCTGGACTGTGAAAAAAAATGTTTTGGACTAATGGAAACCTTGTATTCAATAGGGGCAAACTGACAAAATGTCCTATTAACTCTCTATTTTTCTGGTTTTATGACGCGCTAAAATAGAGACCGGGCGTGCTAAAATAGAGACTGGGCAAGCTGAAACAGAGACCAGGCGCGCTAAAACAGAGACCGGGCGCACTAAAACAAAGACCAGGCACGCTAAAACAGAGACCAGGCACGCTAAAACAGAGACCGGGCGCACTAAAACAGAGACCGGGAGCACTAAAACTGAGACCAGGCGCGCTAAAATAGAACCTTAAGGTGTTTAAGTCAGAAAAAACTATCTTATTCTATGAAACTCACTTGGTCTGGTATCATATTGGATGGCTGGTTGTGGGATGTATTCTGGATGAATTCTCTGACTGTGGTTGTGGTGTTGCCTAAGAGCTCTTCTTTGGAAATATGCTTGTGAATCTAAGGGAGCTACAGCGTAGTCGTCTATATAACCTCTAGAGAAATCGTGATACCTATGAATAAAAGTCCTATGTTGGAGTAGAACTTTCCTGCTTTAATATAGAAATCATCGTTTTCTTAGGAGTTGTTTGTATGCAAGTGTTTTCTTTGGTTTTCAAATTCGTTTGGCAAGAGATTTCTTGACAAACTTGGTGGATACCCAATCTCGAATCATGAGAAATCCACAAGTGCTTTGATTTTAAGGATTTTTGTGATGATCTTATCTGAGTTTAATGATAGAAAACACAACAATCAAGAATAGAATGGTTTTATTTAAAATTCTAGAATCTAAATAAGTAGTGTATGTTCTTAAGAATCAATGATTCTTCTTAATTTTTACTGGTTTGATAACAAGATAAAACACATCAGACATACTCACTCCTAGAGACAAAAGGTCATCGTTATATACTCGAACGGCCCACAGCTTGGAATTGTGTCGACTCACACAGCCATGTCACCCCCTAGAGGGTGCCCGTGTTTTTGTCTTTTCCAGGTGCGTACTCAGAGTGACGGAAGTGGATACCGGATCCCCTAAGCAAACAGTCCTTGGCAATTATATGGTGAGTGCTTGAGGGTAGATTCTTTCCCGCCCCTACACCGCCGAGTATTACAATGTTTGGAAATTGATAGGTGTGCTTCTATTTCTAGGTTCTTAGATAGGGTTTCCGTTCGGAGCGGCAAATGGATAAACTCCCTCGAGAGACCTCCCAATCTTTAAAACAAAGATTTTGGGGATGGTTATCCTGCACACTTCCGTTGAAAGAGGGTTTCCCCAAATTTACATAAATTTTTAAGTGGGTTGGAATACCATGGCTTTTGGCTGTCCCCACTCAGGTCGTTCCCGTAGGGTGAGTACTTTTCCCACTACGGCAGGCCTGTCTAAAGGTTTTAAGAAAGCTTAAAATTGCATAAAGTAAATGGTGAGTCTGGTATTCTGATGCACCCAGTTAAGGGGAGAGCATAAACCTATCACCCAAACACAACAAAATGTTGTTCTTTTTAAAACCCAAAAAGACAAGTGATTTACTCTAATGGAGATATTGCTCCATGATAAGCATGATGTTCAATTTTTAAACCTCAAAAAGAAATGTGACGTTTCTATCCTAGGATTGGTAAATTTTAATCCATTTCTATCCTATGATTGGTAAGTTTTAACCATTTCTATCCTAGGATTGGTAAATTTTAACTGTTTCTATCCTAGGATTGGTAAATTTTAACCAAACAAAAAGACAGAAATAAAATCTAGCCGTGGACGCATCGGATCCAGATGAAAGAAATGCTTTTAAAGATGAAAAGGTGGCACGCTAGAACAGAAACCAGCCGCACTGGAACAGTAACCAGGCGCGCTGGAACAGGAACCCGGCGTGCTGGAATAGTAACCGGGCACGCTGGAACAGGAACCCGGCGTGCTGAAACAGACCCCCGACGCGCTGCAAAAATTCACAATCCCGCGAAAACTTTCACGCCGATTCTTGTACAACACAATTTTCAAAATTTTAGTAAAATATGGGGTATTGCCCCACAGTGGGTGCCAAATTGTAAGCGGTAGAAGGGGAAAAAAATCTAAACTATGCATCTAGGCTTCTAAATAAGATAATTGTATCTAAAACTTAATAAATTCAAACTAATTTAAACTAGAAAGCTTCAGAAATCTATCCTATTGCTCTCTAACTCTAAAGACTTCTCTAATTTACTTAGCTCTCAGATTTGTAAGATAATTAAACCATTAAAATGACACTCAGAGAATGAGAAATGAATTATTCTACTCTAATATGATCTAAATGTGCAAATTCTATTCTAATGGCAGCCATGACTGCAAATGCTGGATGCTTGATTGCTGCTTGATGGATGCTGGATGGATGCTTCAATGCTTTGGAAACCTGCATAGTAAGATTGCATTAGTTGGGATCCTTTTCTTTTAGCCCAAGAGCTATATTTATAGCTTTCACGGTAGCACAATTGCATAGGAAACCGGGATGAGGGGCTGTGATTTCCTCTCGAGAATCCAAAGGCATGGGATGAGAAGAAGGAGCTGATCATGGAGAATGGTTTCTCCCCATGAAAACACCAGGCAAGATAAGAGGGAAGGTGGGTGGAAGGTTGTTGAGAGAATTCTTTGCAGGTTTGTCCCTGAAGCTTTTCCCGTGAATGGCAGTGCCATTAATTTGATTGGTGAGAAATAAATTTTTATTGGTGAGTGAATAGTGCAAATTTTATGCATAAATTTAAATATTTTTAATTTATTTAAATTTAGCAAAAGGAGGAATAAATAATTTAATAAATCAAACTATAGGGTTTGTTTTATTAAATTAAAAGGAGAACGATAATTAAATAAAAGATTTTTAACAATCTTTATTTAATTAAGAAGAAATGTGAAATTAAATAACACAAACTATGTAAATTGTGTATTTAATTTTAAGATAGAAGAAATAATGATAACAATTAAATAAAACAAAGTTTTTAATTTTGTTTATTTAATTAAGAGAGAAATAATATGATGAAAATGATAATAATTAAATAAAACAAAGTTTTTTAAATTTTGTTTATTTAATTAGGAGAGAAAAATAGAAGAATTAATAAATGAACTTAATATAAATAAATATTTCTATTTATTTACTAAGTAGAAGAATTTAAGATTAATTAATCAAATAAGTCGTATTCAATTAATTAGATTCTCCAGACCATTTTTAGGTGTCTACAATTACTGCTAACTCTTTGTCAAATTTCTCTTTCCTATTTCTCCTTTTCCTCTCTTCCTCTATCTGCAAGTGTCTTCTCAAATTCTCCATCTCTTCTAGATGATCTCACAACTTACTTTCTCTCTGCCTTCACAATGGCAACAACTAGGTTCTTTTGACCTACACAAAACCACCAAAAAACCAACTTTCACCATCCCAAAAAATTTTCGGTCTTTGATACCACTTTGATGCAGAGATCAGAGGAAGAACAACTCACTCACTCTCATTAGTGTAAACACAAACCAATTCTTTCATGTACATTCAATTAGGACTCTCTTTTCCTTCACTAAATCCTTGTTTCAACACAAAAAATAGAGATTTAGTCATAATAACCTCTTTTTAATCCTTCAAACACATTAGCAACATCAAAATACATGACCCAAACCCCTTCTTCAACATAAACAACTTCAACATGTGAATTTTCCCAAATATATTGTCCAAATCAGCAATTAGGCCTCTTAGGCCACATAAAAAAATAAACTACAAATTACCAAGCCTATTACTCCTTATTTATGCCTCAAAAATGTGAAAATACACCTGTACAATCACATTAGATCATCTCCCAAACTGTGTTCATGATATTTCAACAAACAACTAATCTAACCCTTCATTCATGACTCCAAAAATAGACTGTCATAAATCTTCCATGAAAGATCAGGATATAAATGAACATAAAAACCTTTAGTTCACCAAAAAAAATTAATAAATAGTCTCAAATACATCTATAAAACCTTCAAAAACTCTGACACCCAAGTGGAACACCATTTAATAGCATCAAAACTCAAATTCTTCACTGTACAAAGTGATTTTCCAGAATTTTGCACAATTTTCAGACCTAGGGCATCAAAGTTTGATATGCTAACCTTCACCACTCAATATAAAACTTTGGAATATGAAATTATATATAAAAATATTCCTACATACCAAAATTTAGGTTGTTCCACTATGTAAATTGGGAGAAACTCAATTTTAATTGCTTGCTGCCACCCTAAATTAGGGTTTTGATCTCCCTAGAGTATTTTACTCATAACTTACACAAATAAAATTTTTTTTGATTAAATAAATTGTATAATAAACTATATTCATGGGGATACAATTTAAAATGGATGAGGAGAGGTTTTATGCACAATAAATATCCATACAATGGCCTGCAACACAAAAAAATAAAAAAAATATAGAAAATCTGAACTTTTAATTGAAATTCTTCTTCATACACCTTTCCCCAACCTCCCTCAAATTTTGTGAATCCTCAAAAGGCCTATATAAACCATATAAAATTCATAAAACTGATTCTCTAACTACTTTTCCCTTCACATTCCTCTATTTTTTCAATTTATTGCATTTTTACAATTTTATATTGACAACAATTTGTCAATTTTTGCAATTTTTACATTATGCAACCTATGACCTCAAAATTATAAACTAGGACCTAATACATGCATGAAATGGTATTTTAGACCTTAATACATAATTATTAAATCATATTTCCAATCAAAACTTGAATTTTCCTTCTTGAGGCATATCTCTGCTTGGGTGCTCCTACACCAATGTTTCTGATGTGTTGATGATTTATGCTCTCATTGTTAATAATTAGATATGAGAATAAGGTTAATAAGTTGAATAAGTTTTAAATTTATGGGATAAATGATTCACCCCCCTCTTAGTTTTCTACCCTTGTGTTACCAATAGAAGTATGTTTAAGAAGACCTTAATGGGTTCTTGAAACTATTTTTTTTTTTTCGAGATTCAAATTGGTTTATAAGATACACCCAATTTTGCTATTTGGATTCCTACAAGCAATTTGGCCTCTTGGATATGAGTTATGAAAGAATTGAAGAAATAGTGTTTTAAGAGAGTCTTATAGGCTTAATCTTGTCATTTTCAAGATAACCAAAGTGTTCTAGGGTCTAGTGAAGATTTTGGAACCTAATTTTAGTTCTTTTGGTGTATTGGTAGCCTTTGAAACCATGTTTCATTGAGGAGAGTTTGTGAGATGTTTGAACGATCCTTCAAAATTAGAGTTTTATGTCTTTTGAATCCCACCATGCTCTACATAAATTGGTATAAGAGGTGGTTGATCTAGTGGATTATGAAATGTGTTGGTTGCAGGTGCTTGTGGTCCATCTTAAAGATGTAAGAAAAGAGTTGTGAGAAGGTGTGTTGGCTACAAATATGAAAGAGGTATGCGATTGCTATCCTCCAATAGAGATTAAGTTGGGGAGAAGGTGCAGAGAGAGTTACACCATTGAGAGAGAGAGAGAATGTGTAGAGATGCATTTTCTAAGATCTCTTGTTGGGTAGATAGATGGTATGAGAGGTTGTGTGATGAAGCAACACGAGAGGTGTATATGTCTAAGGAAGAGCACATGAAGAATGCAACCATTTCAAACCATGGAGATATTGAAACATGTATGAAACAATAATTTAATTTTGGAGGGAAATGATATTGAGTTGGTGTTCAATTTTACTTCTTTGAAGATCAAGGATGAATTGATTGTGTAAAAGAAAGATTTCTTAGGAAAGCATGATAAGGACATGATAGGAATAATTCTTTGTTCTTTGATTCCAAAGGATGTTAGAGGGAAGTCAATTTTTGTGGGTTGTAAATCTGATAATACAGAGGTTTGTAAAGAGTGTCTTGAGGCAAAGAATCTAGTAACTGAGATAAAGGACAAAGGTGGAATGGTTCAAGGTGTTTGGCAAGAGCAAATGGATGAGTTCATGTATGTAGCTGAGGTAAAAAAGAAGGGGATAGTTCAAAACCAAGTTAGCAAAGGTATGTTTACAGGTGTGAAGAAGCAAGTTTTGATGCAACTCAGTCCTCAAAGGGACTTGAGGTCTTTTTCAGTCTGGGTGTATGGTGTAGGGCACCATGTAAATTTTTTGCCTCCATGAGGCAATCTTGTAAAATTTGAGTCTTTATCATGTTATGATTGTAAAAAAGGGAATGTTTGGACCATTTTAAATGCATTTGAGCCATTACTAGGTTTCTATGAGGTCCATGAAGTCAAATTGTAGAAATTGTCATTTGTTGCAAAAATACAAAATTGCAAAAATGTAAGAAGTTGAAGAGTCACTTTTATAAAAGGAAGGTTTGATCATTGGAAACTCAAGGGGTAGTTATGATAACTATTGTAACATCTTTATAAGAGTCTTGTGACGGTGAGGATGAGTGTGAAGCATTGTATCTTGAAGCAATTTTGAATAAAAGTACCCTATTTTTGCAAAATCAATGTTTTTCCTTGTTATTTGCAAGTATTGTACAGTCTACATACACCATCTTTAGGCTATAATATTAATTGGATTTAATAGTGTAGACACATAAAAATGTCCTAAGCCTTCGAGTGTCATTTTTCTTCATCCTCATCCTTCGATAATTGAATAATTTTAGTTATTCAATTATGTTTGATTATATTCCTCTATTAATTAAATAATTTTTAATAATTATTTAATTAATTCACTTTCTAATATTTTATTCATCTTGACCGACAAATAAACCAATTGTGTCACTAATTTCTTTCCTCAATAGTTAAATAAATTATTATTTATTTAATTATTTTGTCATCTTTCATCTATAGTTAAATAGTTACCATTAATTATTTATCTATTCATGGTCCTTTAATTCTTCCATAGTTAAATAATTATTAAAATCATTTAACTATCCCATGCCATCTTCCCTATTAAATAATTAATCTAAATTAAGTATTTAAGGTCTAATTTCTATCTCTCCATTTAATTAAATTTAATTAAATGCTCTTCTTTTCATTTTTTTCAAATAAATAATTTGAATAAATAATTTATTTTCCACTTGTCCATTTCCTCTATTTTCAAATAAATAATTAAAATAAATTATTTATTTTCCACTTGTCAATTTCCAACATTTTCGAACAAATAATTTAAAATAAATTATTTTATGCACCACATGGTCAAAGATACCCTGTCATAATCCCCTGTCATAACATTCATTTCCTGTCATAGCTTGCATGTCCCTACATGTCCTTGCATGCCTATCCTAGCCTGCATGTCTGTCATGGCCTGCATGTCTTTGCATGTCTTCTTGTCATGATTCCTCCAATAATAGCATATTCTTGGTGCATCAATTTTGGACCATTGATCTTGGCATCTTTTCTAAGACTTATTCTCAACCATCCATTTCTTAACATCCCTCTCATGAATTCCCATCCATCGATCTTGGAATCTTTCTAGAAGATTAATCTCAATCGTCCATTCGAATGGTTGTCTATAAAAGCAACCTTCCTTCTTCATTTTCAGTTTAACAGCCATTCTTCTCCAACTTTCTACTTATTATTTGCAGGTATTTGCACAAGTCACACTACAAATCTGAGGGTATATTTGCAAAGGGAGAAATAGGAGAGCAA